>JADLZL010002216.1:0-201974 GCA_015844335.1 Chrysopogon serrulatus
TGTAACATAGTTATCCTTATGTGCTAAATAGTCAACTTTGGGTATGTCCAGGCCTACGAGCCGGACTGTAACATGAATAAGTGAACCCATGTGTGATCGGTTTGTACTAATGTTTAAAAGTTCAATAAATCTGCTTATGAATAAATATGATCTTGTTTATAACGGATGTCCGGAAATACTTCGTCTTTGGTTCTTCACACGAGGGAGGTGGGCCGCAGCAGCACCACCAAACACCACGATCTTTTATCGGCCGTGGCGACTTTAGTAAATGCCACCACTGAAAATTCCCGTCTGTTACGGGAAATGGGTCAGCACAATCATGAGGCACTATATGAAAATCGTCGAAATCACGACGAGATCACGTATGCGGACTTCACAGAGACTTGTCCGTCAGTTTTCACTAGGGCTGAGGATCCCTTAGAGGCTAATGATTGGCTTCGGGTCATATATTAGAAGTTTGACTTGTTAGAGGGTTGTCCAGACCTTGTGAGAACCAAGTTTGCCGCTCAACATTTGAGGGGCCCTGCATCTGCATGGTGGGCAAACTTTCTGGCACGACAGCCAACCGGTCAGCAAATTACTTAGGCCATGTTCCAAGATGCGTTCGTCAGCATTTCATTCCTGACGGGGTGATGCAAGCAAAGCTAGAAGAGTTTCTAGCCCTGAAGCAGGGTGGTTGATCAGTGGTGCAGTATGCAAACATGTTTAGTTATCTGTCACAATATGCACCTAAATATGTGGATACCGAGAAGAAAAAGAAGCAATGTTTTGTTAGGGGTTTGAAGGGTGATATTTCAACCCACCTTACTGCAAATCCAAATGCCACCTTCTATGAGGCAGTGGATATTGCCATATCCTATGAAAGATCCCTGCTTAAACAGAAAAGTGAAGAGAAGCGTGCTTTTTCTAACCCATCTGGCGGAACCCCGAAATGCCGAAAGGTTATGTTCCATCCCACCCAGCATAACCGCTAGCCGTTCCACTATCCACAATACCAGCAAAACCGTCAGCCCTATCACTACCCACAACAAGAAGAAGAAGCCCAAAGGCAACGGTGTACACTCGTCCCCTGGCTAGTAACCTATCCTCAACAAATTAACACCCGGGGTGTTCGAAACACAAATTCACCCGGCTCCCCAAAATTCTTCCACTGGTTTCGGTCCGTGTTTTAATTGTAACCGAACCGGACACATTGCTCGAAACTGTCCCTATCCCAAAGGAAATACTTCCCATTTTCAACAAGGATCCGGTCGGCGGCACTAGAGTCGGCGGGGTAGTTCGCAAAGATGTTCCGAGGGCGAATGCTTGGGAAGAAAGACCGGACGTGTGTATCAAGTCGATGGGGGATGTTCTTGAAGGAGAGCTTTGTTCTAATGGGTATGTTCCCCTGTTGCGATCACCCCGCAATTACATTATTTGATTACGGTGCATCGCATATATTTATCAACCGTAGTTTTTTGTTACAAAGCATGAAATCCCCATAAAAGAAATTAAAGATGAGTTTTTGGTGCAATCGCCGGGAGGGCGTATACACACACGGGGAAATGGTATCTCGGGTCCCTATATCTCTTGGTGGGTATCTCTATCCCACGGATCTGATAGTACTTGAATTGGTTACGCCATTATGGCACTGTGATAGATGCACTGAATAGGACCATTAAGTCTGTTGTTTCTACGATAACCAGTCCCCCACTTCTTATCCAATTCCCAACTCCCAAAGAGAGCGGTTGAGGCAGATTAATGCAACCTCGGCGCTAGAAATCAAAGATATACGTGGTCCGTGAATTTCGGATGTATTCCCCGAGGATTTGCCCGGGTTACCACAGAGCGAGACGTTGAGTTTGTGATTGAGTTAAAGCCGGGCATGCACCGGTATCCCGAAGAGCTTATAGGATGCCCTCAAAAGAGTTAGCAGAATTGAAAACTCAGTTGAAAGAATTGTTGGACAAAGGTTTTATCCGACCTAGTTCATCACCATGGGGTTGTCTTGCCATCTTTGTAAAAAAGAAAGGACAGACTGAGAATGTGTGTGGACTATCATCCACTAAATGAGGTGACCATTAAAAATAAATATCCTCTTCCTCGTATAGATCTTCTCTTTGACCAACTTGCGGGAGCCAAGGTGTTCTTCAAGATTGATCTTAGGTCTGGTTATCATCAAATCCGAATCAGGCCTGAAGATATTCCTAAAACTGCCTTCACCACCAGATACGGCCTATATGAGTATCTTGTTATGTCATTTGGGCTTACTAATGCTCCAGCCCATTTTATGTATCTGAGGAACTCGGTGTTTATGCCCGAGCTCGATCGCTTCATCGTGATTTTCATCGACGATATTCTTATATATTCCAAAACCAAAGAAGAACAAGCGAAGCATCTCCGTACTGTTTTGACTCGTCTCCGAGAACACCAGCTTTATGCTAAATTTAGTAAATGTGAGTTTTGGCTTAATGAAGTCAAATTTCTTGGTCATGTTCTATCTGCCGAGGGTGTTGCAGTTGACCCTAGCAAAGTCCAAGATATTCTTAACTGGAAGCCACCCATCGGTGTTCATCAAGTCCGTAGTTTTCTGGGAATGGCGGGATATTACCGTCGTTTCATTCCTGACTTCTCCAAAATAGCCAAGCCAATCACAGAACTCTTAAAGAACCAAACCAAATTTAAATGGTCATCTGAGTGTGAGCAAGTATTTCACAAGTTGAAAGATCTTTTGACCACTTGATCCTAGCTCGATCGGATATTAAAAAGCCATTCGATGTGTATTGTGATGCATCTGGCATCGGCATCGGATGTGTGTTGATGCAAGAAGGCAAGGTTATTGCTTATGCTTCAAGGCAGCTGAAGCGACATGAAGAGCATTACCCAACTCATGATCTTGAGTTAGCCGCAGTCGTGCATGCTCTGAAGATATGGAGGTATTATTTGTTGGGCAATCCATGTCATATCTATAGTGATCACAAAAGTTTGAAATACATCTTTACACAGTCTGAGCTGAATATGAGGCAGAGAAGATGGCTTGAATTGATTAAAGATTATGATCTTGAAGTACATTATCATCCTGGCAAAGCTAATGTAGTTGCTGATGCTCTTAGTCGAAAGAGTCAGTGCAATTGTCTTGCTGTGACACCAGTGAATCTGAGTTTGTGTCAAGAGTTAGAAAGGTTGAATATTGATATGATTCCTCAGGGTAGCCTGAATGATATCACAGTACACTCTTCTATTCAAGAACAGATCATTGCAGCTCAGCGAGAAAGCAAGGATCTCAAACATATTAGAGAGAAAGTTCGATCCAGGCAAGCATCTTGTTTTCGTCTTGATGATAATAATGTGTTATGGTTCAAGAATCGTCTGGTCGTTCCAAAAGTTCCTAAGCTCCGACAGTTGATTCTTGATGAAGCTCACCTAACCAGATTCTCGATTCATCCAGGTAGCAATAAGATGTATCATGACCTGAGGCAGAGATTCTGGTGGACCAAGATAAAGATTGAGATAGCCCGATATGTTGCACGCTGTGATACTTGCCAAAAGGTCAAAGCTGTGCATTTGAAGGCAGCTGGAGAGCTCCAACCATTACCCATTCCAGCTTGGAAGTGGGAAGATATAAGTATGGATTTTATTGTGGATTTGCCTACAACGGCAAGGGGCTATAATTCTATCTGGGTTATCGTTGATCGTTTAACCAAGTTAGCCCATTTCATCCCGGTGAAGGAAGATTATAGAGCTCCCAAGTATGCCCTGATTTATATTGACCGAATTATGTGTTTGCATGGAGTTCTAAAAAGTATAGTTACAGATCGAGGTACTCAGTTCATGGCTCAGTTCTGGCAGAAATTTCATGAGACTATGGGTACCAATCTGTTACATAGCACTGCTTATCATCCACAAACTAGAGGACAGACTGAAAGAGTGAATCAAATTCTAGAAGATATGCTAAGGTCTTGTGTGCTAACCTATTCTTCAACATGGGATGAATGTTTGCCATTAGCGCGAGTTTGCTTATAATAATAGTTACCAAGAGAGTATCAAAATGGCACCATTTGAAGCTTTTTATATGGCCGTCGATCTTTGTACTCCACTCAATTGGTCGAACACCGAGAGAGATGGTTCTTTCGGGGTAGACTTAGTCAAAGAAACCGAGAACAAAGTGAAACAGATTCGAGATAATTTAAGAAAAGCTCGGTCCCGACGAGAAGAGTTATCTTTGATAAACGGCGAAGGCCATTGGTATTTGCGGTTGGAGACTATGTATATTTGAAGGTGTCACCAAGCAAAGGTATTGATCGTTTCGGGGTTAAAGGCAAACTAGCACCTCGATACATTGGTCCCTTTTAAATTATTGAACAATGTGGGAAGGTAGCGTATCGTTTGGATCTACCTGAGCAGTTGTCCCTTGTTCACAATGTATTCCGTGTGTCCCAACTGAAAAAGTGTTTGCGAGTACCAGACAAAGTCGTTGACATTGAAGGTATCCACATTGAACCTGATCTGACGTGTGCCGAGTATCCAAGTCAAAATTCTTGATCGAAAAGATCAGGTCACACACGCAGCATATAAGAAGGTTTTACAAAATCCGATTGGGATCAACACTCACGAGGATGAAGCAACCTGGGAGTCTGAGGAATTCTTGAATGAGCACTTTTCGGAGTTTCTTCCTTCTTTCTCCTAAGTCATGATTCGTTTCTAAGAATTGTGACTTTTCAAAAATATGAGACTTGTAATATGAACCCTTCTACCTCCCTTATGAAACCATGTAAGATATGTTTACTTGATACATTTCCTTTTCCATTACTTAGCCCTAAGCTTTGAATCTCGGGGCGAGATTCCTTTTAAGGGGAATATAATGTAACACCTCCGGTGTTACGTTAACCTAAACCTGTCATGTCATCATCATCATTGCATAAGCATTTATGATTAGAGCACCCTAATGAGAATGGTTAAAATGAGTTTACAATTTTAGGGTTTGTTTGAGCTCTTTTATATCACATGTGTATGTGTTTACCATTTAAATTCCACTCACATGTTTACTTGTGTTTATAAAAGTAACAAATTAAAATCAACCTTGATGTTTGCAAGTGTTTGGCTAACCTTGACTTACACATCAAACATATTTTACAAATCAAATGAGGTGCAAGGAAGAATCAAATTTGAATTTGGCATTCAAATCCCAAAGCCTAGCTCAAGTGGCTAAGTGTTGGAAATTGAATTGCATTTTCAATTTTGATGAGCTAACCATAATTAATTTTCTAAATAAAGGTTGCTAACCATTGGCACCATTTCAAAGTATGAACTTTGTACTTTGAAAATATGTCATTCGTTGGGTTTGAAAAGTATCACAATATCACTAATTAATTGCCCAAAGATTCAATTTAAAAATCCTTTTTTAAAAGCTGAAATTCAAAAGCCTTTTGCACTTTTTCTCAATTTCATCTCAAAATATTTAAAATTTGGGAAAACTTTAAAAATACAGATTGTACATCTCTTTGAGCTCTACAAGTTTGGTATATAAAGTTTTTTTTAAGTTTTTGAATAAAATTTAAAGTAATTTTAAAAGTTCTTTAAATTAGAAATTGTTCCCATTTGCATTTCAAACTCCAATTCAAAATATATTTAGTTTCATAAAAAACTTTATAAACAAAAGTTGTAGATCTTGAAAAATAGAACAACTTTTATTTTTGGAGATTTTCATCTTTTATTCAAAATTTAAAAGTAATTTTGAAATCCTTTTAAGTTAGGGTTTTTGCCCTCTTTTCAAATTTGAAATGCAATTCAAAAATTATTTTGAATCTGACCAAACTTCCTTAATAAAAGTTGTAGAGCATGAAATTTGGAGCAATTTGTATTTTAGAAGATTTTTAACTTGTATTCAAATTTTTGAAGTAATTTGAAAAGGGAGAGAGTGAGTCGGCATTTGCTATAGTGATGAGCAGGGGGGGCACCTCACCCTTGCCCATGCCGGCCGGTCGACCGCCGCCGCCGTGGCAATTCCGGCGTCTTCCTGGCCTTCGCGCGTCGCCAACCAGCTCGACGTCGTCGTTAAGCCTCCTTCCACCTGTCCGGTCCTTAGTTGCCCTATAAAAGCTATGCGCCGGCCGCCAATTCTTCTTTTCCTTCCCACTGTCACCGCCGCCCGCCGTTGCTTTCCTCTGCAAATTCGCGCACCACGCTTGTTCTTTGTTCCCAATAGCTTGCCACCAGCTCCGTCATCCCCTTGCGAATCCAATGAGCCACCAATCGTGATCTTTGGTCGTCGGAATCGCCTTGCCGTCGTCATCTTCTCCACGGCCGGCCATCATCGCCGCCGTGAGTTTCACGCCGTTGCTAGAGCAGTGGGTAGCCGCTCGTCGTCTCCTTTCTTTTGTCCTAGCTCTGCTGCCCGTTATTGATGACCATCGACCTTTCCTTTTTCTCAGTCGACGTCTCGATGCACAAGAACGCCGTCTCGCCGCCGTTTTCACGCCGCCGCAGCCGCTGCTACCGACATCAAACACCCTCCGCACCTCTCCAATCGCGCTGCGTCCTTGTTTTGAAGTCGGGGTGAGTCCCTGAATCTCGTAGGGGTGTTGGTTGCGCTAGAAGCGTCGTCGTTTAGCCGGAACGCCATTGCGCCGCCGCGTGCCGCGTGGTCACGCCGCCGCGGTCGTCGGTGTAACTCCTCCGGTCACCGTTTGCCCTCGTTAAGTAGCTCGCTGTGCTCGTCGTAGTGTGGGGAAGGGCGTGGTGGAGTTGGCGTTGCCTTTTTCTTAGCCGTCGGCGCGGAGCGCCGTTGACCGCCGCCGCCGCTCGGTTTAAACGGAGGAAGAGGAGGGAGGAAGATGAAACTGACACGCGGGGTCCGCATGTCAGCGAGAGAGGAGAGGGGCAGTGCGCCCGTGCTTGGCGTGTGCGTGCGGAGTGGGCCGAGCAGGCCAACGGGCCGCCTGGTGAGCCCAGGGAGAGAAGGAGATGTTTTTCTTTTTCTAAATTTAATTTTCAAAGCTAGTTTTCATCTTTTTGCTACAATTTATTTTGGGTAGTTAAAAATGTGAGAAAAATATGTATGTGATCCTTGTGTTGTGCTCTATTCAGGAAAAATGCTAACTTAGGATTTTTAGTAACTTTTGTTTGCAATTAAAATTGCTCCTTTAATTGATAAATGCCACTTCCATGATTTTTAATAATTAAAATATAAGTCAAAAATTATGAAATTTGTTTTATGTACTAATTAGATGATAATGATCTTAATTATGAAGTTTGATCATGTTTTGACTAATTTTTGAATTATGCTTAATTAATACCTTAATTAATTAATGTTTAATTAATTAATCCTTTGGTTAATTAGGGTTTGATTAATCTCTAATTAGCAAGTTAATTAGTGGCTTTCAACAACTGTAAAAATGGTTAATAAATTAGTAATTAACCTTAATCACTATTAGAGTTGCGATTTTGGGATTGAGTGATGACCCTAGGTCATTCACCCTAATAACCTTCGGCATTTCATGTTGATTGCGTATCGTTAGTCTATCGTCCTCGACGCTAGTTATACTTCTGTAATGCAACGTTACCGTGAAGAAAAGTTGTACTCAAGATAGACTAGCTGTCGTTGCATCATTATCGCATGTCTTTATTCTTTGCATTGTGATCATGCATCTCAATCGTATAGTTGTGCCGTCCGAGGAGGGAGTTAATCCGACTCCCGTTTCTGAAGAAGGTGTCCGGATGCATTCAAACCCTGCCTTGAATTTCGAAAGTCTTTTATAATTTTATGTGGATGATATGATGCATTAGGTATAGAAGTTGTGTGCTATCCTATTTGATGCATTTACCGTACCTTGTGATACTATCCTGGATACCTGTTTTGATTTTAAAAATGTTTAGTACATGCTTAGTCTTGCTATTAGCATAGGCCTTTATGAAATGTTTTAAAAGTTGATAACATTATCATCTCTGAGAAAGTATTCAAAACTTGATGTTGCTTGTCGCCTATCCTTCACCTTGGCCGGGTCAGGGGTACGCACAAGAACATGATGAGTAAATCGAGACGCCGGTGGATTGACTTGCATCAGGAAGGGCTAGTGCCCTGGTGTAGTGTCGTCCACTTGTGTCGGTTAAGGACCGTTCGTTGTGGTGATCCTGTGGTCAAGAGGGTTATTGGATAGTACTAGTCGCATGCTAATGGCGGTAAGCTCTCTTATATGATCCATACGAGAACGGATAACCGGGATGGGAAGTAGCGTGTACCCACACTACGAGCGCACCGTCGACGTACAGATGGCGTAGGGAGATGGTGTACTGTACTCTCGTAGGTAGGACCCGTTCTGGTCTGGAGAAGTCCAAGTGTGTGGCAGAACCTTCTAAATTATATGGCCCACAAGCACCTGACATTGTCCCTAAGACCTCCGTCGGCTGTGCTTGTACACCACATAACTTAAAATGTTCCGTCGGGTGGATCCCCGATAAACCACGATCACTCGAGGATTGATACTTACGAGAGACATCACAGTATTACAACAGTTTTTATATACAAATACGAGTAGCGGAAGACATACAATAACTTAATTTACAAACCTTTTACAAAAATTATACAAACCAGTGTTATCATTACAAACCGGCGGAAGTATCATTATATAACTTTATTACGAGATCACACAACCAAAGTGCCCTGCCCAGAGGCCACTCAATTCACTCTTCATTGTTTACTTCTTCGACAACCGTCATGCAACAAGGGCCGTAGCACTCTTGTCCATGCGGTTCACCTGCAATAGGGGTTGAACAAACCCTGAGTACAAAAGGTACTCCGCAAGACTTACCCGACCAAAAAGTGGGGAGAAGACTCAGGAATGCTGGCTAATAGGAATCAAGGTGAGGATTTAGCAAGATCAAAAGACACCCTTTTGCGAAAAGAGACTAAGCCAATCCTTACTTTAACAATCACTTATCAAACATATGCCGGATTCAAAACTCTCATACTCAGACTTTCATTATTACTACGATGCCGGGACTCGGATCACGGCTCCCATATCGTGGAGCACACGACGATTCAAATCGCTTAATATACCCAGCTGGGGCTTCCTAGCCACACGATGTATGCAGGACCGAACATCTTACATACATCAACTCACGCTCGTATTTCTCCCGACTAGAGCGGGTCCTAGCCACGAGGTACAGTACACCATCTCCCTACGCCGCGGTCCCCTTCCACGGTGGCCCCGTAGGATGGGTACACGCTACGCTCGTCCCGGTTATCCGTTCTCGTCGAAGATAGTACAAGGGAGCTTACCGCCATTGGCATGCGACTAGTACTATCCAATAACCTCATGATCCCAGGGCCAAGGCAACGGACGGTCCTTAACCGACACAAGTGGACGACACTACACCAGGGCACTAGCCCTTCCTGATGCAAGTCACTCCACCGACATCTCGAGTTACTCATCATCATGTTCTTGTTGTATATCATTGACCCCGTCGGAACAAGGATAAACAACAAGCAACATCAGGTTTTCATAAATGCCCTCACGGGGATATGGTTATCATACTTTAAAAACATTTTATTTATAAAGCCTATGCTATCAGCAGAGCGAAGCGTATACTAAAGCATTTTATAAATCAAAATAGGTATCAGGGTAATATATCAAGGTACGGTAAGTGCATCAAGTAGGATATCACACAACTCCTACACCTAATGCATTATATCATCACATGAAATCATAAAAGATTTTTGAAATACAAGGGCGGGTTTAGATGCATCCGGGGCTTGCCTTGGGGCTCGGCGAAGTGAGGATCGGCTACCCAATCACCAAGATCAGATCCAACCTCCTCACGACGATCACCTTCTTCAAGAACAGGAGTTGGATCAACCCCTTCCTCCTGAGCCGAAAAGCGGCTACACGACAAGAATGCATGATTACGGTGCGGTGATAAAGACATGCGATAATGATGCAACGATTGTTAATCGATCTTGAGTACAACTTTCCTTCACGGTAAGGTTGTACTACTGAAGTATAACTAACGTCGACGACGAGGGACTAGCGATACGCAATCAACATGAAATGCCGAAGGTCATTAGGGTTAATGACCTAGGGTCATCACTCAATTCCAAAATCAGGCAACCCTAATAGTGATTAAGGGTGATTACTAATTTATTAACCATTTTTACAGTTGTTGAAAGCCGCTAATTAACTTGTTAATTTGAGATCAATTAATTACTAATTAACCAAAGGATTAATTAATTAAACACTAATTAATCAAGATATTAATTAAGCATAATACAAAACTTAGTCAAAACATGATCAAACTTCATAATTAAGATCATTAGCATCTGAGTAGCACACAAAACAAATTTCATGATTTTTGGACTCATATTTTATTTATTAAAAATCATTGAAGTTGCATTTATTAATTTAAAGAGCAAATTAAAGCATAATTAAATTTTATCAGAAAAACAAAGTTAGTATTTTTCATGAACAGAGCACATCACAGGGAACACATACATATTTTTCTCATAATTTTATCTACCCAAAATAAATCAGTATAAAAAGATGAAAATCAACATTTGGAAATTAAATTGGAAAAAGGAAAACATTTTCTCCTCCCCGGTAGGCTCACTGTGCGGCCCTCCCTCTTTCTCACCCGCTGATAGGCAGGCCCCGCCTGTCAGCCCTCTCTTCCTCCCTTTCTCTTCTCCGGTGAACAGGACGACGGCGGCGGCCGACGGCGTAGCTCGCCAACGGAGACACCTCCGATGTAGCTGACCTCACCGGCGTACTCCTCCCGTCAACACGCACCTAACAAGCTACTATACACCCTCATCCAACCACCGGGGCACAAGGGGCGGCCATGGCGGCTTGGGGCACGCGGAGCTCGTCGGGCTCATGGTGTTCGGCCAAACTATGATGATAGAAGCGCAACCGACTCACTAGATCGAATTAGGAGCTCACCACGGTTTCAAAACAAGGTGATGGCGAGGCTAGAACGAACGGGAAGAAGAAGGTCGACGGCGACGGCGGTTGCGGTGGTGTGAACCAAGCCGACGCTCCCGACGATACACTGCACACGACACGGAGCCGACATCAATTTGTGAAGCAAGGCGAAGCTAGCAAAGCATTTGGTGGAGCTTGAGGCGCCGGAAGAGCACCGGCGAGAAGCGTAGCTCACGGCGGGTAGTTGCCGGAGATGAAAGAGACGACGCCGCTCGAGATCCTCCGACGATGTCAAGCTCTGGGATTTGATTCTAGGGAGTCGCAGAAAGGATGCGGAGCTGTGGACAAGAGCAATTGGAGCGAGATGTCGTGGTGACCGTGAATTTCGACGGAATGTTGAAACGGCCGGCGGTGAGCAGAGTGAGAAAAGAAGGACGATGACGGCCGGCTCTTGGTATTTATAGGGCAGGGATGCGTTGGTGAGGTGGCCAAAGCAACTTCATGATGGTGTCTAGGTGGTCGGAGGCGCGTAAAAACCGGACACTCGTGGGAATTGCCACGGCGGCCGGCGGTGACTCATAGCATGGGCGACGGTGGCAAGGTGTCCCCCCCCCTGTTTGGCACCTGTAGAATAGACAGCTCACTTCCTCCCCTTTTCAAATTACTCCCAAAATTTGAATAAAAGTTGAAAAATTTCCAAAATACAGATTGTGCAAAATTTAATTCTCTACAACTTTTATTTAAGAAGTTTTGTCAGATTTCAAATAGATTTTGAATTTGCATTTCAAATTCAAAAAGAGGGCAAAACCTTAATTTTAAGGATTTCAAAATTACTTTTAATTTTTGAATAAAAGATGAAAATCTCCAAAAATAAAAGTTGTTCTATTTCTCATGATCTACAACTTTCATGTAGGAAGTTTTTCATGAAACCAAATAATTTTTGAATTAGAGTTTAAAACTCAAAAGAGGACATTTCCCAATTCAAACAACTTTTGAAATTACTTCAAATTTTATTTAAAAACTTGAAAAACTTTATATACCAAAGTTGTAGAGCTCAAAGAGATGCACAAACTGTATTTTTGGAGTTTTCCCAAATTTTGAATACTTTGAGGTGAAATTAAGAAGGGGACAAAAACACTTTGAATTTCGAGGATTTTGAAAAGGATTTTCAAATTGGATTTTTGGGCAATTAATTAATGAAGTTGTGGCACTTTTCAAACCCAACCAATAGTACACTTTCAAAGTACAAAGTTCATACTTTGAAATAGTGCCATTGGTTAGCAACTTTTATTTATAAAATTAATTATGGTTAGCTCACCGAAATTGAAAATGAAATTCGAATTCCAACACTTAACCAACTAGGGTTAGGGTTTTGGGATTCGGATTCTGATTTCAATTTTGGTTCTCGCTTTTGCATCATTTGACTTGTAAAACTTGGTTAGGGTGTAAGTCAAGGTTAGCCAAACACTATACACACCAAGGTTGCTTTTAGTTGATCACTTTTATAAATAAAAGTAAAATTGTGAGTGAAGTTTAATGACATGCATATACACATACGATATAAAAGAGCACAACCAAACCCTAACGTTAAATAAACTTGTTTTAGTTACTCTCATTAGGGTTTTCTAATCATGAATGCTCATGCAATGATGATGATGACATGGCAGGTTTAGGTTAACATAACACCGGGGGTGTTACATTATATTCCCCTTAAAAGGAATCTCGCCCCGAGATTCAAAGCTTAGGGCTAAGTAATGGAAAAGAAAATGTATCAAGTAGACACACCTTACATGGTTTCATAAGGGAGGTAGAAAGGTTCATATTACAAGTCTCATGTTTTCGGAAAGTCACAATTCTTAGAAACGAATCATGACTTAGGGGAAGCAAGGTAAAAACTCAGGGAAAGACTCATTCAAGAATTCCTTCAACCAACTTATTCCAAAGATCACCTCTATGTTTTCTCTTCAGTACTATCAGATTCATGGGATAGAGATACCCACTAAAAGATATAAGAACTGGATATATCATTTCTTGTATATATACACGCCCTCCCGGTAATTGTATCAAAAACTTGTCTTTAATTTCTTTCATGGGGATTTCATGCTTTGTAACAAAAGTATGGTTGATAAATGTATATGATGCACCAGAATCAAATAACGTAATTGCAGGGTGACTGGTGACAAGAAACATACCCATTAAAACAGATTCTCCTTCAAGAACATTCCCAGCTTGAACGTGATACACACGCCCAGGTTTTCTGCCGGCATTCACCTTCGGGACATACTGTGATTTACCCCTGCCTTGACCCTGATGCTGCTGATTGCCCGGCCCTTGCTGGAAGTTAGAGGTATTCTGGATTGGGTAGGGCAATATCTTACATAGTGTGGCTCTCCACAATTAAAACAGCGACCTCTACCAGTGGACGAAGCCTGGGGAGTTGATGGAGTGGGAGTTCGAATACCCTGGGTATTCGGCTGTTGGGGATAGGTGGTGGTAGCAGGATGAGTGTTCTCCCGTTGCCTGTAGGCTTGCTGCTGCTGTGGTGGATAGTTATAGGGTTGGTGGCTTTGCTAGTGCTGTGAATAGCGGGATTGCTGGTGGCTATGCTGAGTAGGGTGGAATATAACCTTCCGACGTTTCTGGTTTTCGCCAGATGGGTTGGAGAAAGCACGCCGCTCTTCACTCTTCTGTTTAAGCATGGATCTTTCATAGGATATGGCGATATCCACCGCCTCATAGAAAGTGGCAGTTGGGTTGGCAATAAGGTGAGTTTCAATATCACTCTTTAAACCCCGAACAAAACATTTCTTCTTTTTGCTATCAAGTATCCACATGTTCAAAGCATATTGTGATAGTTGACTAAACAGGTTCACATATTGCACCACTGATCGACCATCTTGTTTTATTGCTAGAAACTCTTCCAGCTTGACTTGCATTACTCCGTCAGGAAGTGTGAGTTGATGTATGTAAGATGTTCGGTCCTGCATACATCATGTGGCTAGGAAGCCCCAGCTGGGTATATAAAGCGATTCGAATCGTCGTTGCTCCACGATATGGGAGACTTGACCAAGCGTCAGCATCGTAGTAATGACGAAAGTTGTGAGACTGGAAAGTTTTGAAATTGTTACATGGCTGATAAGTGTTTGTTATAGAGTAGGATAATCAATATGAAAAGTAAGGATCAACTTTAGTTGCTTTTGGCAAAGGTGTCTTTTGATCTTGCTAAAGCCTCACCTTGATTCCTATTAGCCAGCATTCCTGAGTCTTCTCCCTAATTTTTGGTCGGGTAAGTCTTGCGGAGTACTTTTGGTACTCAGGGTTTGTTAAATCCCCGTTGCAGATGAACCGTGTGAGCAAGTGTGTTACGGCCCTTGCTGCATGACGGTTATCGAAGAAGGAACCGATGAGGAATAGGTTGTGTGGCCCTTGGGCAGGGCACTTCTGTTGGGTGGTTTGTAATAAAGTTATATAATGATACTTCCACTGTTTTGTAATAATGATACTCTGGTTTGTATAAGTTTTATAAAAAGTTTGTAAATTAAGTTATTGTAAGTCTTCCGCTACTACGGTATTTTGTATGAAAATTTTGTTGTAATCTTTGTGATGTCTTCGTAAGTATCGATCCTGGAGGAATCGTGGTTTATCGGGGTTTCACCCGATGGAACATTCTAGGTTATATAGTGTACAAGCATGGCCGACAGAGGTCTTAGAGACAATGTCAGGTGCTTGTGGGCCATATGATTTAGAAGGTTCTGCCACACTCGCGCACCGCCGCCGCTCACGCCCGGCTCCGCTCGTGTCCCTCTTCCGCTCCGCCTCCGCTCGCTCCCCTCCTCCGCCCCTCCTCCGCTTATGCTCGCGCACCGCCTCCACTGCTCGCCCTCCACCTCCGCCCATGCCTCCCCACGGTACCACACCGGTGATACGCGGTGTGGCCGCTGGCTCCCTCTTCAGCTGGTGCGGCTGTCCAGGGCGCCGGTGAGGACGGCTCCCTCCTCAGAGGTCGACGGCTCCCTCTTCAACAGGGAGCGGCCGTCTAGGGCGCCCCGGTGTCTGGCATGGAGGCCATCGAGCATGGAAGCCGTCGATGCGGGCGGGTCCACGAAACCCTAGCTACCTATATCAGTGTTTTATATGCTTCCTACTTTCCTTGTCTGGTTTCTTTTTTTCAGGCTCCTATGATTCCTCTAGAATCCTCAAATTTGATGTGTTTCTCTAGGATCCTAAAATTTGATGTCTTCCTTTGTCTAGATCCCTGCAAAGCATTAAGTGTAATGAACAATGATGTCTTCCTTTCATGCCTTCCTTTGTCTCAGATCCTGTAGCATTAAGTGTGATGAACAAAGATGTATTATATACATGTGTAGGTTGATATTCTTCTTATATATGATTAATTATTTCATTCATATTGTCTACTAAGGTCTAGGGATTGTGCAATGATGAACTTTATTACACTAATGAGACAATGGAATTGTGTAATGATGATTATATAATTAATTTATTGTTTAAGTAAATCATGTTATTTTCATTAGTTTTTGAAGACAATGTTGTATTAATTGCTATGTTTTTTTTTCCATTAGTTACTAAGCACATGTTTGTCAGTTATGTCTTTCCTTGACATAATTAATTGCTTGTTCTATTAGTGAGCACACCCTTTTCCAGTGTTGTAGTTGTAATTTTTCTTGCTATTAAGGTATTTCATTACTTGATGAACTGCAATATTAGGATATATTTTTCTTTAGATTTCTAAACTAAAGACATCGATTGACCCTTCTTTGATTCCTATTCTACAGTGATAAATTGCAATATCGGGGTTGGTTTTCCTTTAGATTTTTGAACTAAAGCTATGGATTGGCTCTTCTTTGATTCCTATTATATAGTTCTTTCAATAGATATGTCTTTTCTATCTGAAATCTGTTTTTTTTTTCTTTTAGCTAATGTGAAATCTGCCACTGGAATCTGAAGTATGGCTTTGCAACCATATATATAGCTTTACCATATAGATATTTGTATTCTTTTTACCCTTGTAAGAAACTGAATTCATGTTTCTCCACTAAAAGGCGTAGCATCAAAAGGTTCTGATTTCTATAAGCTACATAAGCTAAAAATCTACGGGTTGGTCCTTATTGGTACAAAAATATCCACGGGTTGATCCACAGGTTGATCCTTAATGGTATTATGTGGATCAACCCATAGATTTTTTGTTCAGCTAGCTCCACATGTTTGCATTGCTTAACCCCAATGTCCCAGCTCAATGTAACCTTTTATTTACTAGGTTCAGTGAGTGCAAACTGAAAGAGCTGCACTACAAGCCTTAATGTATTTGCTTGATTTAGCACTGTTTCATATAGCCTGACATGCAACAAGGTTTCTTGTTTTCACACAACAGGTGATAGTCTTTTAATAGGATTGTCTTGGCATTTTAGTATTCCTACTATACATTAATGATTGTTTCAATATACCATGATCTGATTTCCTGAAAAAATAACATTGAAAAACTATTTGGTTAGTTAAGATTTCAGTAGCATCTATTACATTACTAGGTGTTCCTTATTACGTTGCTAGATGCTTCTTACCTGTCTTAGTAATGGGATGACAAATCCTGAAATTATAGGTAGCAATGACATAGGTTCTTTTTGAGTAGAATGTCATATTCTCTGTCTTGCCATTATAGTCACCACAAAGTATATACATGAATAGGCCACTGTGTTATCTCCCATTGATAAAAATCTAGCTACGCCATCACTGATGTTAGTTTCAAAATGTGCATAGCCTAGGTGGTGGAAAACAATCAGATGTCCCATGCTGTTTTATTGCTATATCCTTCAAGGAATATCTTTTTGTATTTGTTTACAGGAAAATAATTTCTATTTAACAAACTTGACTGTCAGAAAAAGAATGACATCCACTCAAAAAATGCTGCTACCTAACTTGCTGGCTACTATTACTTCTCCTAGAAGATCTCAGATTCAGAACTGCATCGCCTCTGGTCTAATTTTGTAGCAAATTGTTGTGCTTCATTATGTAGTCAGCAACCATTTCTGCCGGAGGAACTTTTTCTTCTTCCTATGTGTTTTACACATTTGTTTTCTGTGAGCAGACATTAACCATAAGGCATGGAAGTTCACAACTGAATCGTCTCAATTCTAATTGTGTATGTTAACAAGCAGCGCATAGGCAATATAGGTAGAGTTCTAACCTCCAGATTGTTTACTGCCTGAATGTACCTTTAGCATGCGCTTTTCTATCTATCAATCTTTATTTAGCCTTACAACTGAACAGAGCTTTCATTAATGAATTCATTTTTTCCATGTCTACAACTGTAGCTAACCTGCTCGGCTGCCCTTCTGCAGCTGCTTTTCTGATAGATACAGCAGCTTGGCTGGCTTCTAAAAACAGCAGCAGCTGCTGCCTAGCCTTCAAGAGCTCTTAGTGTGTTTGAGCTATAAAATATCAGGTAAACAAGCAATCCCTGCTTATTCCCCTTATTTCTGAAGTTTCCGGTTACCATTCAGTTTAGGTCTTGACCAAAATATATGATTCATGTTATCTTTAAAAATGCTGAACAGTTTACTTCGCATCTATATTGTTCATGACAGAGCTGAATTCTACAATGAATAAACATCTCAATATATACTAATTTATCTATGGCCGTAATTCTTAGTTTGTCAAAAACAATAATAATAATTTGCATATATTTGAATCGCATGTGATCTTCCTTCCACTTAGACAAAATATTTTGTTCTCTGCAGCTATCAGCATCACCACCATATCAGTTCAAAACACCATCACACTGCAGATGCATGACCATGTAGTCCTCTTTAGCTTTTCCAATATTACACACCATATGTAATACATGTACTTATATATTTACTTGACACTTTTAGTTAATCTTTAATCCAGAAATGAATCAAAGATATGTTTACATATCCCAGGTATGCACATTACATACTCTAACTTATTTTTCAACTTCAGTGCCTGCTGTTTTCAAGCTTCTCCAGCTGTAGATCGCGCTTAGATTTATTAATGCCTTTCCTTTCTTCTCTCATTTTTTTTGCTAGAATGCTCTGCGTCTTGTGCTAAATACGTTGCGCTTCTCCTCAAGTTAGTTCCCATTTTTAGGTTATCCTTTACTGTCTGTTATAGTGTTACGTGCTGCTTTCGTTTGGCCTTGGCTACGCTTCATCCTTGCAGCTCATGGTTAACTAATTATGTGCCTTTGTCATGTTTAGGTAGTAAGCTCAATTTCCTCATATGCCACACAAACTAAAAATCTTATCATTAATTAATTTATTGCCTTTGTCATGTTTACGTAGTAAGTTCAATTTCCTCACATGCTATGCTAAAAAACAGGACGAAGTATGCAATTTCAATTCATTTGCTGATATTTTAAATTATTTTCAAGTCAAAAAGCATATTCTCCAATCCATCAATATACATATATATTTTTTATATTTTTTATTCTTGCATATTTATGAACGTTTAAACTCTAGATTCATTACATAACGATCCATTTAGACTCAGAATCTCTAAAAACGAGTCCTAGCCGCTAGACACTCAGAGACACATCTAGCATCAGCTGAAAGAAAAGACAAGGATGATGCAAGGGCATATCTACAAAACTTCTTGGGCACCACCAGTTCCTCATCAATGGCGTCTTTATTCTATCTTTTTATTTCTTCACCATCTGTACAATTATATACTTTGTCATCCACTGCACATCGAATTTATATGAAATATACATATAATGCTTCGACAACAACTATCTCATGTATACTCGGTGGCGTTGCTAGGCGCAGAGGAGCGCTTTGCACTAGTAGAATTAATAATAATCCAAGAAGATAAAATCAGCAGCATTGGCCTAGCTTATTTTAGAAGAATTTAATAACAGTCAATATCAGCAGTGCAGATCCAAAGAGGAACTACCAAGGCTGCAACCTCCTAATAAACCTTATTTTTTTTATTAATTCACTGTTACTTAGTATCAAATTATTATGAATTTGTAGCTTTAGCTCTAAGTTTTTATTGTTTAGCCGCTCTGTTATCTCTATCTTGGATCCGCTACTGAATATCAATACGGGTGATAAGTTAACTGATAGCTCGTTTTCATCATAGTAAGCTTATTTTGTTCGCACATGATTTGTGCCACCATTAAGTTGTGGCTTTGGGGCAGACGCGCAGCATGTCCAGTCACCTCAAGGTTCACCGGTGAAGCGGTTAGCCCATACGCCTCCTGATGTTTCCTGCTCGTGGGGTCTCTTGGCACTTAACAGCACGCGTCCTAGTCGGTCGCACGCGCGCGCCCCGAGCAATTAATGGTCGTGCCGTTCCGTTCTCGGTTACACCTCAAATCCGTGTTGGCCGTCACACGATCCTGTGTCTGCGTTATATGAAAGCGTAACGCTCGCAGCTCGTTTGTCCTGGCGCAACAGTGCTTTGCCTTTTGTGAGGCACAGTGGTCTCCCCTCCTGTACCCGGAATAGCCCAAGAGGAGGATTTCTGGTCATTGTCTCCACATCCCCACCCAACCCAACCAAACAGGCGAACCGTGGCTGGAAAAGTTTTTTTCTTCCTTGAACTTTGTGAAAGTTCGTTTTTTCTTTCTGAATTTTAAAACCAGGCAAATCTCTTTCAACTTTTCAAACCATGTGTTTTATCTCTCTGGAGTGATTTTGATGGTGGTTTTGATACAATGATAATAGTTTTGTCTTTTTTTTTATTTATTTTGGCTGAATTTTTAAAAAAAAATCATATTAAATTAAATAAAAAAATCATAAATATAAAATCTAATTTTGTTAGACTCCGTATGAGTAGATCTACATAGTAAATATATAATATGCTTTGATCTAGTATAAAGTTTTTACTAGTTTTTTTTTTTTTATTTTGGTTGCATCTTTGAAAAATCATAGAAAAATTATAAAATGGAAAACCAACTTTTTTAGACATCATGTGAGTAGATCTATAAACGAACATGTAATATGGTATACTTTAGTATAAAGTTTTTGTTGTAGCTTTCGATCTACATTTTTCTATAATTAATTGAAATAATTCATAACTCGTAACTTCTATAATTATTTTGTTAGACTAAAACATACTATATTATATGTTCATTTGTAGACCTATGCACGTGGAGTCCAATAAAATTAGATTTTTTATTTTATGATTTTTCTATGATTTACTATGATTTTTTAAATATTTAGCCAAAATAAATAAAAAAAAGACTAGTAAAAACTTTGTACTAAAACATACCATATTATATATTCAATGTATAGATCTACTTATGTGGTGTCCAACAAAATTAGATTTTCTATTTTTTGAATTTTTTATGATTTATGACGGTTTTTCAAAATTTAGTCAAAATAAATAAAAAAAGACAAAACTATTGTCACTATAGCAAAACTACCGTTAAAAACCACTCCGAGAAAATAAAGTGCATGATTTAAAAAGTTAAGAGAGACTATTTGTCTAGTTTTAATGTTTGGAAAAAGTCTACTTCACCCCCCCACCTATGGGGGGTAACTATATAACCCCCCAACTATGAAATAGTCTGATTTACCCCCTGAACTTTTCAAAACCATCTATTTTACCCCACAGGCGGTTTTTCAACGGAGGTTTGCTACAGTAATTCCGGGATTGCTACAGTACTAGGTGGGTTTGTCTTTTCTTTTTTTTTTATTTCTCTTGAATCTTTGAAAAATCATAATAAATCACAAAAAAATCATAAAATGAAAAATCTAATTTTGTTGGACTTCATATAAGTAGATCTGCACATTGAACATATAATATGGTATACTTTAATACAAAAATTTTGCTAGTCTTTTTCTTTTCTATTTATTTTGGCTGAATCTTTAAAAAATCATAGAAAAATCATAAAATGGAAAATCAAATTTTGTTGAACTCCACATGAGTAGATCTCAGAGTGAATATATAATATGGTATACTTTAGCACAAAGTTCTTCTTTGTAGCTTTAGATTTATGCTTTTTCCGTAATTAATTAAAATAATTCAAAATTGTAGCTTCTATAATTATTTTATTAGACTAAAGTATATCATATTATATATTCACTCTGTAGATCTACTCATGTGGAGTTCAACAAAATTCGATTTTCCATTTTATGATTTTCTATGATTTACTATGTTTTTCAAAGATTCGGTTAAATAAATAGAAAAGAAAAAGACTAGCAAATTTTTTTATATTAAAGTATACCATATTATATGTTCACTGTGTAGATCTACTTATGTGAAGTCCAACAAAATTGGATTTTCTATTTTATGATTTTTCTATGATTTATTATGATTTTTCAAAGATTCAGTGAAAATAAATAAAAATAAAAGAAGACAAAACCCACCTGGTACTGTAGCAATCCCGGAGTTACTGTAGCAATCCCGGAGTTACTGTAGTAAATCGCTGTTGAAAACCTGCCCGGAGGGTAAAATAGACGGTTTTGAAAAGTTAAGAGGTAAATCGTAACCATTTTATAGTTGGGGGTTTATGTAGTCACCCCATAGATTGGGGGTAGTAGACTTTTTTCCTTTAATGTTTGGGGTGGAAAACCAAACTTTTCACGACAAAAGTTTGGAGAGGAAGCGACCACTTTCGCACACCCGAGGCCGTTGGCGCCCACGGTTCGCAAAGGGGGACCCCAAATAAGTCACGGCCTTTTACTAGCCCACTAGCGGCAAGCCCGGCAGACCTCGTGCCTACGAGATAGACCGTGCCGACCGCTCATGGAGTGCTTTGAGCGTCGCTTGCCCGTGCCGCGCCCGGTGCCTACCGGATATCGTAGATCTACGCCGCACGGTGCCGCCCATCGTGAATTCGTGATCCAATCATCCAATTTGAAACCACCGTCACGTACTCAATCTTTTGCTTTTTGAATGATTATAAATTAATCATTGGAATCTTTGATACTCCCTCCGTCCCGAGAAAGAAGGTCGTTCTACGGTTTGAAATTTGTCTCACAAAGGATGTCGTTTTAGCCTCCATGACCTATCGCGTATAGACCCCGCTCCCTCCTCGATGCCTTTCGCTCTCCCTTCCATCTCGTCCTCTCCACGCCCGGCTCGAAGCGGAGGCCGCCTCCGGGAGGTCGCCCGCCTCGACAGAGGCCGCGCCCTACCGGCTCTTCTTCTCCTCCATCGGGCGGAGGCCGGCGCCTCGGCCGCTCTTCTCCTCCCCGGCACGGAGGCCGCGCCGCCCTTCTCCCTCGAAACCAGCGCGAGAGGCCCGTCCGCCCCCCCCGCAGATCCGCCGCCACTGATCCTCTTCTCCCTCTACCGGGCGGCCATATTTGGATCCACCGGGGCCCGTCCCTCGGCCCCCCTCTGCAGATCCGCCGCCCGGAGTCCCCTTCTCCTCCACCGGCGGCCCGCTCCGTCCCCCTCGCATCAGATTCGCCCCGGCGGGGGGCGTCGCTTCGCCAGTGTGTAACACCCCTCGGTGTTACGTTAACCTAAACCCACCATAAACCCACCATGTCATCATATTATGCATTAAGCATCATGTTTATCAATTCAATGAGAATGCAATTAACATGTGATCATATGCATCATTTGGTTAATCACCAAGCATTAAGTACATTAGTGCATTTCATGGTATTAGCGATCCTTGCATGATTAATGCTTTGTCTTGTATGTTAAACATGTTTTGAGATGTTGGTCATGTTTAATAATCTTTAGTATAGCTTGTTATGCTTGCCAATTAGAATAGGGTGGAAAAGCAATTAAATTCCACTCGCATGTTTAATATTGTTTATAAAAGTAATCCACTAAAACCAACCTTGATGTTTGAGAGTGTGTGGCTAACTATGTTTCACCTTCCAAACATGTTTTACAAGTCAAATGATGCAAAGCAAGAACAAGAATTGAATTTGGAATTCAAATGCCAACTCTTTCCATAATTGGTTTAAGCGTTGGAATTTCAATTTCATTTTCAATTTCGGGAGCTAACCATAATTAATTTTCTAAATAAAGTTGCTAACCAATGGCACTATTTCAAAGTATGAACTTTGTACTTTGAAAGTGTACTATTGGTTGGGTTTGAAAAGTACCACAATACCATTAATTAATTGCCCAAAGATTCAATTTGAAAAACCTTTCAAAAAGGGAGATTTTCAAAGTGTTTCTGCCCCCTTTACATTTTCACCTCAAAATATTCAAAATTTGGGAAAACTCCAAAAATACAGTTTGTGCATCTCTTTGAGCTCTACAACTTTGGTATATAAAGTTTTTCAAGTTTTTGAATAAAATTTGAAGTAATTTCAAAAGCTATTTGAATTGGAAATTGCCCCCTTTTTAGTTTTAAACTACAATTCAAAAATTATTTGGTTTCATGAAAAACTTCCTAAATGAAAGTTGTAGATCTTGAACAAGTGAACAACTTTTTTATTTTCGGAGATTTTCACCTTTTATTCAAAATTTGAAAGTAATTTTGAAATCCCAAATGTTAGGGTTTTGTCCCCTTTTCAAATTTGAAATTCAAATTCAAAAAACTAATTGAATTCTGACAAAACTTGTTAAATCAAAGTTGTAGAGCATAAAAAGTTGCACAATTGCTATTTTGGGAGATTTTTGTGTACAGTACAAATTTCCAAAGTAATTTGCAAAATGGAGAAATAAGCTGGCTACTACAGTGCTGCACAGGGGGGGGACACCTTGCCCGGCGCCCATGCCGGCCGAGTCACCGCCGTCGCCGTGGCTTCTCTCGCCGTTTCCCGGCTTTCACGCGCGACTGTCCACCTCCACGCTGTCACGAAGGTGCCGGCCACCATGTCGATGCCTTCACTGCCTATAAAACCCACCGTCGTCGGCGTCTCTCTCTTTCCTCCTTCTCACCGCCCGGCGACCACCGCCCACCGTTTCTCTGTCGAATTCGAGCAATACACAGCATCACCATCCAATTGCTCTTGCCACCTGCTCCGCTCCAACCCGTTGCGCTCGTCGAACCGTTGCTTTCGCCCCTTGCCGTCACCCCGAATAGCTCGAGGCGGCGCCGTCTTCTTCCTTCCCGGCCGCCACCGCCGCCCGTGAGCACCTCGCCGGGGCTGGAGCTCCACCTGAGCACCTCTAGCCTCGCCGTTTCTTCTTGTAGCTTCGCCTTGACTTCCCCGATCATGTTCGGCTTGTTGGTTTTCGCGGCCGAGCATCGGGGCCGTGGGACATCGCCTTGCCGCCGAAGTTCACGCCACCGCACGTCCGGCCACCGCCGTCAACCATCTTCGGCATCCATTCCCAGCTCGTCTCGCCCTTGTTTTAAAGCCGTGGTGAGCTCCCGATCTTAACGGGGTGATGGTTGCGTCTATCTCGTCGCGGTTGAGTCGGAACGCGGTCGCTCCGACGAGCTCCGTCGTGTCACCAGGCCGCATTCGCCGCCATGCACGTTTAGTGTCGCCTCGAGTCGCGTTTGTGCTGTGTGGAGTTCGGGGACGGAGTTGGTAGTCACGTTGTTACGCTTTTGGGTTCACCGGAGACATCTCGGTCGCGTCGCCGCGGCGTGCGTCGCGCCGCCGAAAGCCGCCATGGACACCGCCATGCGTGCCCGGTGGAGGGGAGGGGGTGTTTGATAGGGTTGGGTGCGGCGTGGTGAGACGGGCCCGTGCGATTAGTTGCACCGAGAAGTCGTGGGCGAACGCCCGGCGCCCGCCCGCCCCGGTGTTACCGCGGCGGTCGAAAGGGGAGAGAGAAGGGGACGACGGGCCGACACCCCGGCCCCGTCTGTCGGCGTTAGCAAAAGAGAGGGAGAGCCGCGGGCCGGCGGGGTATTTGGCGTGGGCTTATTTGGGCGCAAAGTAAGCCACGGGAGAGAAAAATGTTTTTCTTTTTCTAAATTTAATTTCGTGTGCTGTTTTCACCTTTTTTGTTGTAATTTTGTTTGGGCAGATAAAAAAATATGAGAAAAATATGTATGTGTTCCTTATGATATGCTCTGTCCAAGAAAAATACTAACTCTGAGTTTTCAATAAAATTTAATTATGCTTTAATTTGCTCCTTTAATTAATAAATGTAACTTCCATGAATTTTTATAATTAAAATATAAGTCCAAAAAATTATGAAATTTGTTTTGTGTGCTAATTAGATGATGATGATCTTAATTATGAAGTTGGATCCTGTTTTGATTAAGTTTTTTGTATTACACTTAATTAATACCTTAATTAATCAATGTTTAATTAGTTAATTCTTTAATTAATTAGGGTTTAATTAATCCACCATTAGCAAGTTAATTAGTGACTTTCAACAACTGTAAAAATGATTAATAAATTAGTAATCACTCTAATCACCATTAGGGTTGCTTGATTTTGGGATTGAGTGATGACCCTAGGTCATTAACCCTAATGACCTTGGCATTTTATGTTGATTGCGTATCGCTAGTCCGTTGTCGCCGATACTAGTTGTACCTTCTTAGTGTAAGGTTACCGTGAAGGGAAGTTGTACTCAAGATAGGTTAACGATCGTTGCATCATGATCGCATGCTCTTTATTCACCGCACCGTAAACATGCATCATTTCATGTACGTAAAGTTTACGTGAGAGCGATGGATCGCGATGGTCAAGCTTCACAAAAGATTCACGGTGATCCAACCTTGATGAGATGAATCCACCAAAGATGCCAACATCAAAGAATAACAACTAACCTTCTCTCGCAACGCAGCAAGCCCCGGATGCATTAAACCCTTCCTTGAATTTCGAAAAGTTCTTCATAATTTTATGTTGATGATATGATGCATTAGGTGTAGGAGTTGAGTGATATCCTATCTTGATGCATTTACCGTACCTTGATATACTATCCCTCGAAACCTATTTTGATTTGAAAATATTTAGTATATGCTTAGTCTTGTTGATAGCATAAGCTTTGCAAATAAAATATTTTCAAAAGTTGATCACAATATCCCCCCGTTGAGGGCAATTACGAAAACCACGATGTTGCTTATTGTTTATCCTTTACTTCGATCGGGTCAAGGATACTCAATAAGAACATGATGATGAGTAAATTGAGACGCCGGTGGAGTGACTTGCATCGGGAAGGGCTAGTGCCCCCGGTGTAGTGTCGCCCACTTGTGTCGATTAAGGACCGTCCGTTGTTTGGCGCTGGGATCATGAGGTTATTGGATAGTACTAGTCGCATGCTAATGGCGGTAAGCTCCCTTGTACGATCTATACGAGAACGGACAGGGGACGGGAAGTAGCGTGTACCCACATCTAGCGCACCGTCAACGGTTGTGACCGACGGCGTAGGGAGATGGTGTCTTGTGCTCTCGTGGCTAGGACCCGTTCTCAGTGCGGAGAAATGCAAGCGTGAGTTGATGTATGTGAGATATTCGGTCCTCGCATACATCGTGTGGCTAGAAGCCCCAATTTGGGTATATAAAGCGATTCGAATCGTCGTTGCTCCACGATATGGGAGACTTGATCCGAGTCCCGCATCGTAGTAATGAGGAAAGTTCTTGAGGATGGAAAGTTTTGGAAATCGAGATCTTGCTTGACAAGTGTTTGCTCTAGACTAGGATAACCTAGATGGATAGCTTAATGCTTAATGAAAATATCAGATAAGAATGAATAGTAAGGATCAACATTAGTCGTTTTTTCCGCAAAGATGTCCTTGATTCTTGCTAAAGCCTTACCTTGACTCCTGTCAACCAGCATTCCTGAGCCTTCTCCCCTCTTTTCCGTCGGGTAAGTCTTTATGGAGTACTTTTGTACTCGGGGTTTATTTGACCCTGTTGCGGGTACTAATTGTTCTTTGCTAAGTTCGGTCATACCAATGGGCTTGGCATGATCGAATATCTCCCACCTGAGGTGTTCTCCTGCAGGTGTTCTATGTCTCTTTCTTACTTCCGCAAACTCAGTTAAGTTTTGTTTAATTAAACTCTGATCAAATGTTGTAATCGTCTTTTGTAAATCTTCCGCTACTCTGTTGTATTTGGATAAAAATAATTGTAATACTACAATATCTTGTAAGAAGTCGATCCTGGAGGATCGTGGTGTCATCGGGGTTTCACCCGACAGAACATTCTGAGTTATGTGGTACGCAAGTATGGCTGACAGAGGTCTTAGGGACAATGTCAGATGCTTGTGGGCCATATAATTTAGAAGGTTCTGCCACAAGGTGTCCGTGCGTAAGGTGGCGGCCCCGCCGACGGAGGAGGCCGGAGGCGCCCCTCCCTCACATCTTGAGCGGCCGGGCGCGGAGGCGTAGGTGGAGCGGTAGCGTCAAGGCGGCATGTGCGGGAATCCCCACGGCCTCCCGTCTTCTTCTCTGCCCGCCGAGCCACACCCGTCCTCACAGATCCGCCGCGGTCGGCGAAGGGAGGCGTGGCCCGCACGCCGGGTGGGGAGGACGCGCCGAGGCGCTGCCCGTATGTCGAGGGGAGAACGCTGAGGCGCCCCACACGCCGGTGGGCCTCAGCGAGGTGCGGCTCATAAGCGGCGGGCCTCAGCGCAGGTGTTTCTGCTCCTCGGCGGCGTCCTCGGCGGATGTGGGACGACGAGCAGGAGAGGAGCACAGGGAGAGAGTAACGCGTGGGAACGGAGGGAGTAGGGGCATGCGGGTAATTTGTCACCGTCCTTGATAGTAGTGTCCGGTCCTAGAACGACCTCTATTCTGGGACGGAGGGAGTAAGTTCGACTACTCGCGCTGTACTCTTAGCTCCTGCTGTTGTCGACACTCGACAGAGCAGACCTATATATACTCCACTAGCTGAAATTGTTTGCTATAAGTTTTTTTTTTTTTGAAGCGATTGTTTGCTATAAGCTGATCTGCAATACATGGTTTAGGATATAATTAGAGATTTTATTTCGATAAAAAATGCATTTCAGTAGAACACGATGTCAGTACTAGCCACAGCCAATAAGCAAAATATAATTTCCATGAGACAACAAGCTCTAGTGCACCATTAATATGTTGTTGAGCGCTAGTACATAATTATTATGCTGCTGAAATTTTATCATTATTTTTTAACATCTCAGAGTCCTCAAATAAAAAACTTAAAACTATAAAGTCACAGATTTATAATTTTTATAAAAATTCATCTTCATCCAATACCATATCAAAAAGTTATGATTTTTCTAAGGTTCAATCTTGTCACACCATGAGGAGTGATGTTATAAGGTTTTCTATGTTGCAAATACTATCCAACATGCCAGATTTTGTCATGCTAATGCATGTGACACGACCAAAAATATTAAGATATGCAGAATTGATTTGAATACAGTTATATTATTTATTGTATCAATAAAAGGATTACAAATAAAAAAAGTCCCCGCCATGCTAAGCCGATCTGGGCTGCCACCGGCGTTTAGTCTCATGGGGGAGACCGCGCGGTAGAGGCCTGCACAGTTTGTGATTCTTGCGCTGGCTGGGCCCTCGGCGCAAACGGGTACTTCTACGGGCCTACTGCTGGGACTAGATTTGGATGCTTGACAGACGGAACTCGACATTACTCGCATATGCCGGCCCACTTGAGGAAACCGGCTCAGTTTTTTGTTCTTTATATTCACAGAAAATTCGGTTTTATTTATCGGTTGGTTGCTCGATGTTCAACGATATTTACACAGAAATTTCTTTGCACCAAAAAAAAAAAATCGTAGATGTTGGGTCCACCTAACGCGGTGAACGAGGAAGAATAGCCTTGAACCCCAAATAATTGAACTAATATAATGTCGTTGCTGGTAAATCCCGGCATAGCGACTAACAGCGACCAACAGGCATCTTTGTCGTATGATCTTTTGCGGCTTATAAGACAACTTTAGAATAAACTATTATTTTTAGAGTAAACTAGCAAATATGCCCGTGCGTTGCAACAGGAGAAAAAAAACTATCAAATGGTAATTAGAAACATACGGAGTATATGAGAATCATACATGTGTATAAGTGTATTTATAATTTATTTTTTCTATATAATTTAAGAACTATATTATATAATGACCATGACATCTATAATTTGTTGATAGCTTCACAATGTCTTTTTAGTTTTTGTTTTTTTCCATTGGTCATGTGTGCATACCCCTCTCTCTTTTTCCTTTTTTTTCTCCTTGGCATCTATGATTGGATGTTCTAACCTAATGGTTTTTTGGCATTGTATTTTAATTGTGTACTGTATGGATCTTTATTTGGAACTTAGGATAGAAAATTAAACAAGGACCAATACATATACTTTCTTTATTTGAATTCCATCTCCTTTTTAATAGGTTTTGGAACTTAGGCCGATTCTTTCTTCTCTTCTTTTCTTTCCTCTTTTTTGATTGTCAAGGAGAAATTTGATTTCGACGTTAACATAACTCATTGCAAGTAGTGTGCAATTGTAAAACATTTGGAGGTTTCATCGACAATAAATAAAATAAAACTTAATCAAACAGCAAGTAAGCTTGTATGGTGTGGTGCTAAGACTTTGTACCTTAACTCTAAAGACCAGGGTTCAATTCTCAACTCCACCATATTATTTTTGGCGGCCGCCTTCCCGCTGGAGTGGGCCGTGGGCCGTAGGTCGGAAGCTGCTGGGTGGCTGGAGTGGGCCGTGGGCTGGAAGCAAAGGCTGGTTGTGCTAGGTGCGAGCAGGGCTTGAAGTGGGCCTGCCGAGTGAGTGTGTTGAAGTGGTGAGCGAGTGGGCTGAATAGGTATTCTAAATTAGAATGGGCCAGACGAAAAAAAAGACAGAAATTTTGCCTTTTTATTAATAGGTATAGACTAGCTAATGAACTTATCCTAAACATCGTATTTTAAAACAAGGATATATAAGCACTAACTTTTGGTGACACCCTTATCTCTGGGCATTAAGTAAGCGCGTGACATTTCTTTTCTTTCAAAACATGATATAATCTTTCCTCCAGAACAAATGTTAGATTAGATAAAGCTTCTGCGTGTTACATACAAAGCCACTTAGATACACCATAAAATGATGTTATATATGTAGGACATGTTGGTGAAATTTATAAAATATTTATAATCAAAATAAATTGAAACTAAAAGTCAAGCGGCATGCTTTTCTAAAATTTATTTTGGCCACACTACTCTCCACATTCTTTTTTTTTACTAAAAAGCATAAATGGGTTAAACCCGCTTATAGGGTTTGTATTATATCACGATCTTGATTTGCAAATATGGCCTGTTTAGATAATTGTCTCTAAAAATGTTAATATGATTTAGGGAGGTTCTAGAACTGAATTCCTATAGTCTAATATCTTTTTTAATCTATATATTTACTAGAACAACCACTTTCTCGGATAAAATGACAACTATTTTCAATCTTCAAGGCAAATACAACATCACTTATTTTTTATCAAAATACAAGTTCAGTTGATGCAATACTTGTGAATGTTCAATAGAGCAATATTGTTGTTTACAATGAAACATAACTATATGTTAACAATTGAAAGGCCCTAGTGAGAGCCCAAGAGAGGGTGAACTGGGTGCCTAATTAAAAACCTTAGACATAGGACTATAGTCCACTAGAAAATCAGAAAATATTTATAACCGAGTATTCCTAAGGATTTTCTAGTGTGCTCATCCTTACCCCTTAACTCATGAAGAGTTTAGCAATCTAGAGCCAATTCTATCAACTAGCCTAAGTTAATATAGAAAGGTAAATATCACAGAAAGCATGCACAAAGCGAAAAAAATAAACACGATAACTAAAGATTAAGAATTAGAAGGGCAAACCCTGGGACAAAGGTAATTTATCCCATGGTACCAATTGCCAAAACATAGCCCAAAGTCCGCATTAGAGCACCACCAAAAGTATGTTCTCGGTCACCAGGCTTCCCTCGTCATGGTATTGAGCTCGCCAACCAAGGCGAGTATCGTATGCCAATACACACCACTGTTGCCTGACTCTTTCGATCACCTTGGCACCATCTTTCCTGTGGAGTTTCTCCACCAAAGAAAGGGTTTCCTTATCCCCTGCTCCGTGTCAAGTTGAGGGTCGACATCAAAATGCCACTAAGGCCTTCACGGGAACATTACTATCATGGGTTCAAAACCACAGCTGGGGATTAGTGATTCGATCGATGGGTTGATGTGTGGGACTCCGGTGGTTAAGCACTCAAGATACAAATGATTTCACTTAGTCCAGGCATCTAAGCCCTATCAACAACTAGTTCTTCGTGTTAGATGTTGAATCAAGTTCTTACAATAAAGAGAGAGATGGTAGAAGAGCGTTACACTAGCAATGATCTAGGGTTGCTCAGCTTGATTTGAGGTCCAATCCCCTATACATTAGCCTTTGCCTTGCCTTATATGCCGAGTAACAAGGGGAGTAGGGTTCTTAAAGCTTTCTCTATGTCTAAGGGGCACTAGGGTACCCTAATAAGTACATAGTAATAATTATATATCTAGAAAAGTTAAAACGTCATATAATTTAGAATGAGAAGAGTAGTATGTATTGTAGTGTAGGATTGTAGTATGAATATGCTACAGAATTCCATGTAGAAGAATCATATGAGATCTTTAGGTAGGATCAAATGAAATTAGAATATATGGTATCATCGATATCGTTTTATTAGTTTGGTAAGACACCAACAATATAAGATAAATTTGGCTATAAATTGCAGAGTTGGCAACGGAAACAAGTCACCAAAAATACATGAGACATGTATATGGATGGAAACTCTGAAAAATTGAAACAAAATCTCGCTAGCTAACAGATGGAGTCCAAACATAGCTCGGTTTCTCACGCAGGACACTTGGCAATGCTGGCTGCTACGAGTAATGAGAACGCGCGGCGCACGGCGCACACGGCACCCTAACGCAACTCGATCAGAGGAAGGGAAAAAAAGGCGACGCCAAAAAGAAAAAACCCCTCCAAAGCCATCCATCCCTTGTACGAGAAGCAGAAACAAGACGCCAAACCAAACGAACCGAGGAGGAAGAGCGAGGAAAGAGAAAGACCACGCCCAAACAAGCCATCTCACACTCCCCACCCCACCCCACCTCCTCCAGCTTCCTCCTCCCCCCAAATTCCGGTCCTCCTAAACCCTCGCCCCCAACCTCCCCCTCGCCGGCACGACCTCAATTCCGCCCTCCCCGACCCCGATGAACCCGATCTAAGCATGTCCGCCGCGCTCGCCTGTCTCCGCCGCACCTCCAAGCGCCGCCGGGACGCGCCCGATCATGCCCTCCCCCATCATCGAAGCAGCCGTTGATGGCCCACGCCGGCGCCGACGCCGCCGAGTCGTCCTCGTCGGCCTCGGCCTCCGCTTCGGGGGGCGATGGCGCCTCCGCGGCGGCGGCGGCGGCCTCCGCCTCGTCGCCCCCGCGTCGCCGCGGGAGCTGCACTTCTTCGTGCGCGCCACCGATTCCCGGACCATCGCGATGCACGCGGGGCGGGACGACACCGTCGGCGCCGTGCTCGACCACCTCGGCGCCTGCGGGTACGGCCGCGATTTGCGGCTCCTCTACGCGGGGCGGCAGCTCGCGCCGGAGTCCACCCTCGCCGAGCTCCGCCTCCCGCCGGACTCCACACTCCACCTCCTGGCGCGCCTCAGGTCCACCCAGCACCCTCACGCGTGGCAGCTCGCGTCGCACATCGCCAGCACCGCCGCCGCCGCGGAGTCCGAGCCCTCTAGGATCGCCGCCGCCGCCTTCTCCCTCGACGAACTCGTCAAGGAGTTTATCCTCCGCGCCCACCGCGCGAACCTGGGGCTTTCCCGCCACGATCGCGCCCCTGCAGGCGAGGACCGGGCCGCGGCGGACCACGCCGCCGAGTACCTGGACATCTTCCTGCAGGCCGGCGCCGCCTTAGCTCTGGTTCGCCTCCACCTCTCAAATTCCCCTTTCCGCTCCTACGCCGAGAGTGCAATCAAATGCTTTGTCGCCACAGACCCTTCGTCCTTACCGATGGACGTACTGGTCGTCACGGCACCAGTGCTGCTTGAATTCTGCCGCTTGCTCTCCTTGGCTGCGGGCAAGAAGGAATTACTGTATAGATCATGCCGTCGCACACTTGCCTCAGTCTTATCCACTCGCCCCAGGCTGCCCCCTTCTATGAACTCACCAACCAGGTTGATCGAGCAAGTCCTGCCATTGGCCCGTGAAACAGTCGATGTGGTCCTTGATGGACTTGCATCAATGCCGATGACTATATTGCCTAGTGATCTGGATGAGTTCTCAAACTTCCTCAAAGTGATGTGCCAGCAGGCACGCCATTGGATTTCTGGTCAGGGGCCGATGCCCAGTAATCTGTACAGCAGGGAGTCTGAGCATGGTGACACATGGATATGGAGGTTCCACAGCATGTCGATGGATATGTTGAAGAGGTTGGATGAGTGCCTGAAGACATTGGAGATGGATCTATCATTATCATCAGAGAGTACCGGGGTCATGGATAGTCAAACCACATGGGCTGCTCGATCACACATCCTGGTTATTTTGACTGAACTCGATTTCATCTCAGCGATTTATGAGGATGTAGGTCACAACCTAAAGCTTGTATTGCTGGCACACAGGGCGCCACTCAATGCTCTTGTCCGTTGTTCCAAGAGAAACGAGCGTCTACATTGGCTTGTGAAACATAAGAATCTCCTTTGCTTCGAGGCAAGAAGGAATTTAGTCTTCATGATGCTCCCTGAAGGGAAGGATGATTATGGGGAGCTGCATGAGATGTTAATCGATCGATCGCATTTACTTGATGAGTCCTTTAATTACATTGCACAGGCGAAACAAACTGAGCTTCGTGGTGGGCTGTTTATGGAGTTTAAGAATGAGGAAGCTACAGGTCCTGGTGTTCTGAGGGAATGGTTTTGTTTAGTGTGCCAAGCTCTTTTCAGTCCGAAGCAAGTTCTCTTCTCACCTTGTCCTGAGGATAAACGAAGGTTCTACTTGAACGAAAGTAAGTTTCCTGGGTACTAGTGAACTTACCACTTTCTACAGTATGTTCCATGTATCAATCTAGATATTTGAAAGCATTGAGCTTTGAAAATTTGAACTCATTTATTTCCTATATGACATCTATTTTGTGACCCGAGGGAGTACTAAATGGTAGTTTGACATTGTGTGTGTGTGTGTGTGTGTGTGTGTGTGTGTGTTACCTAATACAATCAGATGGGAAAAAATGTGGCGACACTAAAGTATATTTTTGAGCTTATCACTTTAAATCCGTTTTGTTGATCTTATCTATACTGAAAGCTGCCTTATGTGATAAGCCTATGCTTGACGGAAGACACTTTAATGTATGCAACAGGAGCCTTCATTGATTCCATGATTATGCTTTCATGAAATGAGAAGATTATGATGTAATTTGTATGTTTACACTGCCTATATATAAAAAAAATACCTATCATATTTAGCATGCAATCTTTTTGTCCTTTATTCTGTTTAATTGATTCTTATTTATCCATTATTTGTGAGACAACTGGTGTCCACAGTGATGTTGCCCGATATCCTCTAACCTTTGACAGCTATCTGCATATTGCAGCATCTGCTGTGGATCCACTACACCTGAAATACTTCACTTTTGGGGACGAATAATTGGATTAGCCTTGATGCATAAAGTGCAAGTTGGAGTTGTGCTAGACCGTACTCTGTGTTCTTGCATCTTGCTGGGAGAAGTATTACATTAGAAGATATTTCTGTTGCAGATCCTGTCAAATATGCAAGCTGTAAAAAGATTCTAGAGATGGATGCTGCTGAAATTGATAATCTATACCTGACATTTTCTCGAGGAGCTCATGAATTAGGTACTGAAAAGGTTATTGATCTTTGCCCTGGAGGACAGGATATCAGTGTGAATATCGGGGAACAGAGAGCATTACATTGATCTTCTTATTAAGAATATCTTTGTGGACTCGATTTCATCTCAGCTAACCCATTTCACGGAAGGATTTGCTGACATACTAGTTAATCCAAAACGCCGGGAAGAGTTTTTTGAGTGTTTAGATCTAGAAGACTTAGATCGACTGTTAGGGGGAAGCAACAACGCAATAAATCTGCAAGACTGGAAATCGCATACTCAATATAATGGCTACAAAGAAAAGGATCGTCAGATTACCTTGTTCTGGAAGGTATGCTGCATACTTGTGTAAATGCATTCAATCGTGAATCATCTGTTTGCTGTACTGCTATACATTTTGACCATTTTCTATTCATGTGTGCTCAATTTCTCATGGCAAAATACAATTTCTCACTAAACTCTGTGTTAGACTTTGCCGAAAAAAATGCCAAACATTTCTGCATAACAATTAGGTCTGTGCATGGGGTACATGTACCAGAGTTGTGGTCATAATCCTAGTATAAATCTATGCGTCAATAGCATCATTCACTTATAAGACATATTTATGATTTTTTTTAATACATGCTGGCTGTAGAGAATTATGTGCTTCAAAGTATGGTATTATGTTCACTATGCTCTTCCAGGTTGGCCTTTTGTTTCGCCTCTAGTGTATCCTCATAGCAGTTCATGAATCTAGTTTATTATATGTATATGGTTGTCTCTTCCAATACAAGTTACAGCCATTATGTCTTCGTGTGTATGTTTCATGTGCCCTTATTTTTTGTTGTCTTGGTTATCACAACCTTAAATATAGTGAACTTGCAGCGTATGAATGGAGCAAAAAATGTTTTTTATTTATGTAAAGGAAGTGAAACAGTGTCTTTTTTGTGTGTGTGTGTGTGTGGATTCTTTAAATGACAGTTTTATCTGGTCGAATTTCTATGAGGTTGAACTTTAGTGTTATGCCATGTTTAGTTGATCTCATGATGAAATGCACTGGTTGGCCAACCCACTATTTAAGGTTTTTTTTTTTATTTCGTTGCCCTCAGCATTTGTAGTGGGCATATCATTGTAAAGAGACCCTTTAGAAAATCTCTAAACTGATTGCTTTGTGGTATTAGACATGTATAGTCTACCCTTGTATACGTGTATGTGGACACCTTGTAACCCCCAGCCCATTGGGCCATATATGTGAAAGGACGACCCCCCCTCCCCTCTCCCTAAAGGGTGGGAGGTGTTTCCCTAATTCCCTGTCTCTCTACAGGGTGGCCTTTCATATATATAGCCCAATGGGCTGGGGTTACAAGGTGTAGACATACTCGTATACAAGGCTGGACTATACATGTCTAATATGTGGGTTTTTTTTTATAAAAAAATTAATTTAATGCACGAGTAAACGGGAGGAAGAGTAAGGTGTCTTAAATTTTAAGGAGAGTGGGACAGTGGGTACTTCAACCCAAGATCTTAACCATTAGGATCTTGTACTCTATCATAAAGCTGTGGCTGTATGTGTTTTAGCATCAATAGTACATGATTGTGCCATGTTTCTGGTGATCTGGAAGTCTGGAGCAAATAAACAACCACTGTTCTTAATTCATTTTGTAACTTTAGCTTTTTTACTTAAAAAGTCCTTGTTGATTCTTCTATAAGTGAGATGAGAAAGACAACACAACTTTTCTCAAGTTATTGCGGTTTCATCTTGGTTGAAGCTTCCATCAACAGGAGCCAGGACCTGGTGCTGTTGCCTCATATGGTCTAGTGTATATTGGACAGTGACGTGTAGTGGTAAAGTGACAACATATTGCGCTGCTTTGGTATTGTTGAGAGAAGCTTATCAAACAAAAGATGTCCCTTGTTACCTTGCATGCATATCAGTTTCCAACTGCTGAAATCTAGTATATCTTAGAAGAATAGAAGCTTCATTTTGTATTACCAATCAGTTACATGCATGGTTGTATCTGTTGACATTGCAGGCTGTTGAGCGCATGTCAATCGAGCGACAGAGGCAGCTCCTCTTCTTCTGGACTTCAGTGAAGTATTTACCGTCAGACGGCTTTTGTGGGCTGAGCTCTAAACTCTACATATACAAGACATCTGATTCACCTGACCGGCTCCCATCATCGCAGACCTGCTTCTACCGGCTCTGCCTCCCTCCTTATACATCCTTGAAAATGATGGAAAGCCAGCTGCAGAAGATCACACAAGAGCATGTGAGCTGCAGCTTCGGTACATGGTAGTTGCTGCTGCCGTTCTGGATTCTGGACCGGTATATTCTGTACATATGGGTAGGCTAGTGACACCCTGCTGTCTCATTGAATCTGTTCCTAGAGCTTGAGGTGGTAATAGGCTGTCTTTCTTTCCCTTTTGTATGTACCGTGAGTTAGTGTCCCGAGACTTTTATTTATTTAATCTAATGCAGAAGGAATTGGTAGAAAGCAGGTTCCTTTGTTTTCTAAAGAGGTGACGCCGTGTAGTCCAGCCGGTGGCAGTAAATGTAATAACATGTGAGCATGTAGCTGCATTGTGCTGAGTGGTGATACTCCGATTACCAGTGAACGGCTGGTGGGCTATTCTAGTTGATCCGTTACCGAACCAAAGCATGCCATTAATTTTTCTCTCTAATTCTGGTTTTGTGAAACTGGCATACTTTGGTCAGCTCTCTTGTAGCAGTAATCTGCCAGTACTCAGCTGACGCTCAGAGCTTCAGATGTGTTTTGCTTGGGACTGAAGCTTAGGTGAACTAATGTATGGCAGATGTATTCTGAGGAATGGATGGACGAATGCTTCCCTGCCCCGCGCTGGGCATCTGAAATTCTGAATCACAACCGCTTCAGTCATAGTGTCGACTTGAATTGAACGCTGGTGCATTGGACACCTCTGACGTATCCGCACCGCAGCCGGAGGGAGCACGTTACTGACTGACATGCTGTCATGAGTCGCCATAGTAGGCCATGCCCGAGCCTAGCAGACGTCGGCAAAGATGGCAAGCCGGCAACGCATCCTCCGAAAGTCCGAAACGGCATCCGCCTGATGCCTGATGCCTGCTGGAGACCATGGGCAGATGAGCGTCCTAGTCCTAGAGATGTACGCGCGGTTGAGTTGGAGGACCCGGCATGACGACATGGTGGCGTGGTCGAATGTTTGCAGGCCCGAGCTGCTCTCGGCTGCTCCTATGGTGGATCCGGCCGGCGTTCTGAACTGCTGCACTCTGCACAAAGCTCTGCAGGTTCGCCGATGAACAACGAACTACCTCATTCTATCTATAAAGATCATCATAGTATTCATAAATTATCATACCACACAATGCAGCGCAGCGATCGTTAACCATTGGAGACGAGAACGCAAACATGCTTGATACTGCAAAACCCATACAGCCATACTGCCGCCATACATGATAGACAGACAGAGAACAGGAACCAACACAAAAACAACACAAGCTGAAGAAGAAGCTGCAGCGGCAGGCATGGGGCACCGCGTCACTGACACCGGGCCCCACCGCCACCACCACCACCATCCCCCGACGCACCACTACTCTTATTTTAGCCCACGTCACTCGCAGCCCGCATCCGACAGTCCACTGCTAGCTACCGAGCTGCGACACAAAGACACACAGAGAAAGACCAACCATAGCATACTGAACAGCAAAAGCCCGATCGAGGCATGTACGCGCGCAACGCAAGCTGAACACGGCCTCACTCGCGCTGGCCTTCTCGGGCTCCTCGGCGGCAGCAGGAGCAGCCTCCGGCTCAGGCTCGGCAGCGGGCGCCGCCGCCTCCTCCTTCACCTCCTCAGCCGCCGCCGGCTCGGGCTCCGCCTCCTTCGGCGCCTCTTCCTCCGCGGCCGCAGGTGCCGCCTCCGGCTCCGCGGCAGCAGGCTCAGCCTCAGGCTCGGGCTCAGCGGCCGCAGGCTCGGTCTCCGCCGGGGCAGCAGCTGGCTCCTCCACCTTGGCCTCCTCGGCGGGGCCGCAGCTTCCTTTGGGAACGGCCGGCTCGGCCTCGGCGGGGGCAGCCTCCTCGGGCACGACGGCCGGCGCCGGGGTCTCCTCCACCACCGGCGCTTCCTCGGTCGCCACGACGGTCGGGGTCTGGACCTGCACATGTGAACAGCGCATACAAATTGTTAGCTAGCTTCCTCCATTGTTAACAGATATATAGGATCGTCCATCGCTATCTCATCAAAGATGAACGCCGATCGATCCCCCGATCGATGAGATCTCTAGAAAACATTGTTCACAGGCTTTGGATCGGATCAAAAGATCCAAGCGCGCGATCCGTGCATATGTATGAATCATCAAAGACTATACGATCGTTGATCGAGAGCTACCTCGGCGGTGGCCATTGGTGACGATGAGAAGGCTGACGACTGCCGCGAAAGAGTGGCTAGCTGGCTAGCTGGAGCTAGAGCTAAGACTGATCGAGCTGCAAGAGAGAGCGATCAGCTGAGAGTGGGATCGATCGATCGAGCTTGTGTGAAGCAAGGTGGTGAGACGGGGGGCGCTATATATAGAGGCCCGGCGCGGCGGCGAGGCCAGAATCGGGAGAACACACACAAGGGCTTCTTAGCACTCTGCCGAATTTTTCTTTTTTTAAAAAAAAAAATCGCCCTTGATCTAATAAAGAGCTGTCGATCGTATCATGATCGGGGGAATCTTGAGGAGCTGTACAGGCACACATGAACATGTCATGCATTGCGACGCTGCAACCAAAAGGTGGCCATGAGTCATGACACATGGAAAGGGTCCAAAAGGGGCGGTGTGCACGGTGTCTTGGCTCTTTCACCCCAGCAGGCCCCCCGGTGCGTGAATCTGTGGGAGCGAGAGAGATTCACAGACCGATCGATGCATGATATGTGGTTTTGCATGTGTGTGTCCATGGAGACAAGCGTACCTTTGGGCGAGATGTAGGGGCTTGATTGCGGTGCAGGCCATTGTGAGGTGTGCATCGCTGCGCCTCATTGTTGCTGCACGTTGCACGCCGTCCTTGGCGCCGTAGTTAACTCAGGGACCTCCCCACCTTTCTTCCCCTGCTGCAGCCATGCAGATCAGCGAGAGGGATTCGGCAGCTTTGGTTACAGGGGAGAGATTATTGATTAGTACTATGCTCGTACGTACGAGATTAGAGGTGACATTCTGTTCAAAGAGATTAGAGGTGACATGCATGCGTGCATGAATAGAGGGTGTTGTCGGGTTAGCGTGCAGACAATGCGATTGGGACCGGTGAATGTGCATCTGCTTGTTGTTAACAGTGTTGCTGAGGGATGCTAGGACAATTAGCCTACTACTACTAGGATGTGATTTTGGAATTCGGAGTATAGGTTGCATCTATTATAGCTAATAATAGCTTCTTGCTGCTGTGATATGGGTGCACAACTGCACATCACAAAAAGCAACGGCTGCAGTGCAATCGACAGAAAAAAGAAGAGTTTGTTTTCTGCGATATCTTGGATGAAATGATGAGAATTAGAATTGCACCTCGAATCATCAAGAACAAGGCTCTGTCACGATGGGATAATTGGATCACCATACTGAACCCTGCCTCGTCGTTGGCTGATGAACTGAACATAAGTAAAGTACTCTTTCCATCCTAAAATACATGATTTTGTACATTTTATTATTTGATTGTCTTATTTATTTATTTTTTTTATAAATACTACCTCTGTTCCTAAAGGAATTAATTCTTAGAAAAGAGTAACAACATCTATAATGTAAATTAGCACATTATGAAAATATATTTTATGGTAAATCTAATGATACTAATTTTGTACCATAAATCTTAACAGGCTTTTCTAAAACTTGATCATAGTTTAAAAAGTTTAATTTAGGACAACTATAGAAATCAATTCTTTCAGGAACGGATGAAGTATTACTTATTTTATTATTAGAGATACTTTAATAAAAAGTTATTTATTTTATTATTTGTGAAAAAACTGAGTAAGATAAATGATCGAACATGATATCGATAAAAATAGAGGTAGTAGATATTAGTGAGGTTTTTCTTTTCTTGATTCAAGGATTATTTCCTGCTTATTAGTAGGAGCATCAATTGATTTTATGACATGTTTTTTATTATTAGCAAATATTTTCATGTCTGCAACAAAATATATAATTTCTTCGCTCTAATATATCTTGGAATTGGACACTATGTTGTAGTTGAACCGTAAGAGCGCGGCCTATGAGTACGATGACAAAGAAGTAAACCGATTATAACCTTACTTTAATTCATCATGTACCGCTATTTTTAATAAAATCAGCCATAACTCCTATGCTTCGACCTCAAGGGAGTGAACAGTTATGTAGATTGGGAGAGAGGGACTAACTAAAATTTGGAGGAAGAATTTTTCCCTCTTTTTTCATATAACTAGCAAACATACCTATACGTTGCAATGGGACATTTAACTTTTTTTGTATGGTTAAGTGGGCGACTTGTGGTTTGGAGATTTATTTAGCAATCATGTTGCCGTACGTCGTCTGCAAATCAAACTCCATATTATGCTCTAGATGTGTGTTGCTCTAACTCATATAGGACCATAAGAGATTGACTGCGTCGAATCCTGTAAGAGATGAAGGATAAAGAAACCTTTCACTCTTTAATATCAAAGGGACAGTTATTAGATATAGATTTTTAGAAAACTTAGATTAGTTCATTTAAAATAACTCCCAGTCAACCCCTATATGACAATCACTCCCCACTAAAAAAACTTAGGCCCACCTTTGGTGTGCTGGATTTTTTTATGAAAATAAATTGATTTCTCTGAAATTCTTGTGTTCTAAAAGGGGTGGAAATTTTGTTTGATAGGGAAAAATTAGTTAGGCAACTGCCTTATTCGACACTATACTTTATTTTCAAATCTAAATTTGGCCAAACTTTTGGTAAGCTATTTTGCAGATTTGGAGTTGGGCAAAATAACTTTCATTCGCATCATTTAGGCAGAGACCAAACCTATTCCTATCAAGTGTCTTGTTCCCGTTTAATCAATGCAAATGGACCAGACTCTTATCAACTTTCGATCGAGTTCGTCTTGTTGCTTTATTAGACAACATTAGGCACCACCGCCACCTTTATCCAAAAGCTAGCATAGAAATATTTGAGCCGATTGTACTGTTCCGGGGGAATCGTAGTTGTCCACGGATTGATGGATCAACTTTGCCTTGCAAAATAATGGACAAAGCAAGTAAGGATGCCATCAGCAGGACAGCGAGGTCGGGCTCATTTTGTGGTAGTACATCGCAATGGGCGCAGCGAGACATCTCATTATCGCTTCGGTGAGCTAGCATAACTAGCTCATCGCCACCGAAAGATCAGCCATCACATGGCAGCTAGCTCAAGGCCGGTCCACTGCAAGGATTAGGCCAAAACGAAAATGCTTTTGATGATATCACAACTCACAAGCAGTGATCTTTCTTTCTTTTTCTCCAGCTTTCTTTGAATTGAAGTCGTAAACGCTAGGAATGTTTGGATCTTCATTCACAAGTTTTGTGCAAAACGACTCCGATTTCACATTGTTCAAAAAGAAACTCCTACATTTTCAAACGGAGTCTCGATCATCAGGGACAGCAACGGTGGCGACGGCAGCGGAGACCGGAGAATGATAGAGGTGGGCAGCTTTCTTTTCATGGGATTTCGGCGAGTTACAGGGGGTCACGATAGCTAGCTAGCTTTTTTGTGGGTGTCGTTTTCCCGGCTCCAAGATCGGCCATTGAGACGTGGAGATGAGAGGGAAGAGAGGCCTTTCGGAGCGAGAGCCCACGCCCGTTTCCAACATGCCTAGTAGGGCGGCTTGATCGGCGACAAATCACAGGGGAAATTGGCATGGCCGGCTGTCAGTGTGGGCCCGCGTGCATATGCTCTTGGATCCCCAGTGCTCACCAATTTTGTTGCTGCATTGTTCGTGTGCCTTTTCAGTTCCCGTCTTATAACTCTTAAACTGAATTGTTTGCAAAAGGTTTTAGCGATGTCCTTTTGGTATGGTCGGCAAACTGTAAAGTTGATTTGGTTGAAGCGAAGAAGCGCCACACCTGGTGCCATGGCGTTCCTGGCCACAGAGACAAGATTGGCATAATTGGTGGCCATGACCCGGAACTCGACGGTGACGTGGCACCAGAGCTAGGGGCGGTGGACGGGACCCCACTCACAGTCCTCTGCGAACAGACATTTCCACTCCCTGATGACGTCGGATGCCGCCAAGTACGTGTTTCCGAGTCATCCTGCGACCACTTGCAATTAAACGCGCGCGAGTGTGTGTCCAAATTCTCATGATCAGACAGAAGATGTACAATAGCAATAGTATATGAACAGGGAGCCAAGACTTGTTTTAGGATTGAAAAAGCGTTATTTGAATTCGTGAAATATGACCCGTGTGTTCTATTTGAGCGCTATTTTTTTTTTTTTTTGGGCAAAACTGTCCTTCTGCCCAACTGTATCTAATTTTCAAGAGAACAGGCTTATATATGGGGTCCCACTACTAAATTTTAGCTCTCGTCACATTGAATATTTTAGAGCTTAATTAGGAGTATTAAACATAGACTAATTATAAAGTCAATTGTATAAGCCGTGACTAATTTGAGAGACGAATCATTAGACCTAACTAGTCAATGAGGGGTACCATGGTAATGTTTTCAATTAGTTAGATGGTCAAGGATTTGAATTAGCTAGAGGATCCAAACACCCTCAGCTAAAGTTTAGCTAACTAATCTTTAGCTGGCTAAAATTTAGCTCTAGCAATTAGCATGCTGGGAGAAGAGCTTCATCATTGTGGGGATTGCTCCCCCGGGTATCCTCGGTAGAGGGCACAGGGCGAGCGGTCGGCAGAGGCCCATCTCGAGAAGACCATGCCGAGCGCTACCCGGAAGACCGTGGAGTAAGGCGCAAGACTCGGCATGCGAGATATGATTCGCCTAGATCATCGGGCGTCGGTTTCCTTGAACCTAGGATTTCTGGTTAAATTTGGCGTGTACCGATCGGGGAAAGCAAGGTTGGATTGATCTTGTAACCACCCCCCCGACTATATAAGGCGGGCGGGGACCCCCTCGAGCAGATTGTTCCCGATCATAATCCACAACGAGAACACGGGACTAGGGTTTTACGTCACCTCGGCGGCTGAACACCTGTCTAAACCCGTGTCTCGTGTTACTTTCTTGCTCTTGATCTCGCGCACCTCACCACCCTCGATCTCATCTACTACCTCGGGCACCCCCAAGGGTAGGCTGAGCCGAGGATATCGTCGGCGGTGGGCGCCCAGTAGGGGGTGTGCGTTTCAGATCCGTCGGTGAGCAAGATGGTTACTCCTTCCACCGTCGCTCTCCTCCGCGTCGGGCATGACCTTCACCGTCGGATCCATCACGTGGACCGTCGCCGCCCGAGCACGATGGCGGGGAGAGCGGCCAACCCCGGATCCCATCCAATGGAACCGGGCATGCGTCGGCCCCCGCCGGCCAGAGCCGACGCCTCAAGCGAGGCCACGGCGATCCTCCCCCGGAAGGGGCGGCCATGCGGCGCCCCGTCGGGAGAGGAACCCCGTCAACTCCGGCGACTGATTGAGCTCATCGGCCAGGGTCGGTGGAGGCATCTGCCGAAGTCGCGTCGAACTTCGCCGAAAACATGCTCGCGAGAGCAACCGGACCGAGCACCCACCCGTCGGATCGGGATGGCAACCCAGCAGCGTCGCCCCGCCGGGCACCACGCCCGTCCGACCACCACCACCGCCAAGGCCATCGGCCATCCGGTGAGGCCCATTGGACTGGGCGTCCCATCGCGGCTAGCGGACGACCCACCCGGATTTGGGCCCCGGTGGCTCAGGGAGATTTCCTCCGGCACCCAAACCACTCGGCGGGACGCCATCGCAGACATCCCCGGAGGAACGGATCTACAACCATGGTGGCAAAACCCCGACCGCAAGGTCCCGCGGGTACCCACCGGGGAAGTAGCGCGGCGACAACTCGCCCGGCCATCACCGGTCGACACCCCCATCGCCCGGCCGTTAACATGGTACGGCTCCACTCTTTGGAGGACGACGAGTCACTCCACACCATCTGGAGGAGCAGCCCGGTTCGACTCCGATGCCTCTCCCGGATCCGATCTAGATACATCAATCGTTGTCGGTGGGCGGAACTCTCCAAATAAATTACACCCTCCCGGTATACCCGGCGCAGATCTTCATGCTCCGAGCGGTCTCGCCGGACGAGGACCCACCGCCGCCGAGGCAGATGGACATCGCGCCGGCCGCGAGGCCGCACGCGCCGATCGAGCCGAACGCCCGTGTGGCTTACGAGGAAGGGAGCGGCGTCTCCTCCGAGATGCGGCCGGCCGGGACGCCACCTCTACAGGAACTTGGCGTAAGAGTTCGTCTACATCGACGAGCAGATCGTAGCGCCGACCCGAGCGCCAATCTCGCCGTCGCCGCCAACGAGCTTGAGGCGCTTGCCCGACCCCTCGGGTAAACCGGGCTAAAGCTTTCATCAAGGCTGCTCAAGTGCGGTGAAGCAGGGCTACGGGAGATGCCGTCCGGATCCTCCACATCCAGATCCGGCCGCCACCGGTCGGGAAGATCCAGGCGTTCCGCCGATCACACAATGATGGGAGGTAGCGCAGCCACCACGAAACGAGGCGGCCACGACATGCCGATCCAACTATCAACCCGACCACCGCCGACGCCCGTGCGATCATCAATGCCGGGCGTGGCCGCTCGCGCCCGTCATCGACGCCCGACGCACCGATGCCTACAACGCCGAGATGGGCGCCGCCGTCGTCGCCGACGCCCGAGCACGGGGCTCCGACCGCAACGGGCGCCCGGATCGAGGGCCCCAAGCCCCTCTCGGCACGGCTGCGGTCCCATCGGTGGCCCGGTCACTTCCGGATCCCGGAGCGGTGGAGCCCCTACGACGGCAAAGGCTAACCCCGGCGGTGGCTCCAAACGTACGCCGTAGCGATCGCGGGCCGCGGGGGAACGGAAGACACGATGGCAAACTACTTGCCCGTCATTTTGGCCTCCCAGTCCTGAACTGGTTCCACGAGGATTGGAAGAGAACTCCATCGACAACCGGGCACGACTCCAGGAAGCTCTTCGTGGACAACTACATGGCCACGTGTGATCGCCAAGCCACAGCATACGATCTCGAAAGGTTGGCGCAACGTCCCAACGAGGCGCTCGGCAATACATTCGCCGCTTCTCCACGCTGCGCACCGGCGTCGCCAACGTCAATGACACCGGCGTCATCACGGCCTTCATCCGAGGCCTTACATACAGCAACTCCGCGAAAAGCTCCACAGAAAACGCCCGGAAACAATCGGCGAGGCGATGAAGATCGCCGACGCCACGCGTTGAGGGAGAGGAGGCCGAAGGGCACCACAGAGACCTCGTCGCGGGGAGGAGGCCCATGCCCCCTCCTCCGCCGCCGGGAGCTCCTCGGCCCAACGATCGCAACACCGACCCGGAGGGATCGAAGGCCGGATCATCGCCACGACAACCGCGACCGCTCGGACCGATACCGAGGACGCCGCCCGCCCGGCGTGAACAACGTCAAGTCACGGGTCAAGCGAAACCTCGACGCCGAGTTCGACAAAGTCTGGATCGGCCGTGCCGATCCACAAGAACGCGACGCACACCATGCGCCAATGCTACGGGCTCGGCAAAGTTTTTCGGGAAGAAGACATGAAGCGCCAACGCCGCCGTGACGGCGACAAAAACGGGGCGGCGACAAAGAAGATGACCCGAAACTGGGCGGTGCCGTACCAAACACCGCCCAAGAGCGTGGCCACGATGCGGTGGGCCACACGCAATGGAGAGCAAGAGGAGCAAGAAGGCGACCGCCCGGGAGGGTCATGGCGGTCTCCGGCGAAAACCATCGGCCGACCCCGCCTTCTGCCATGGTCCGACCAGCCCATCACCTTGGCCGGGGAGGACCGGTGGTCGGACATACCATACCCGGGCGTTTCCCCCGGTCCTCGACCCGGTGATCGGCAACGTCCACTTCAAGCGTGTCCTCATCGGCCGGCGGGAGCTCTTTGAACATACTCTTCCCAAAAGTCGCTCGGGAACTCGGCATCCCGAAAAGAGGCCCTACGACCCGGCCGAATCTCCGTTACGGGGCATCATCCGGACAAGCCATCGGAGCCGCTCGGCCAAGTGACCTGCCGATGCAGATTCGGCACCCCGGGCGGTTCCGTAAGGAAAACACTCTTGTTTCGTCGCGGACTTCGACCACGGCCCATCATGCCATCTTGGGGGCCCGGCCGCACAAGTTTATGGCGGTCCCTCACTACGCCTACCTCGTGATGAAGATGCCGGCTCACGGTGGTGTGCTCACCCTCGCGCCGACCGAGGAACGCCCACGCTGCGAGCAAGAAAACTACATCATCAACGAGACCGCCCGACCTCGCCGCCAAGATGCAAGCGTGCCTCGCCGACTCCAAAGAAGTGCCGCCAGGAAGACCGGGAGATCCCGGTCAATGAACCACCGCGCTCCTCCATCAAGAACAAGGAGACCAAGGTCATCGACTTGGGCACGGGTGACCCCTCCAAGGTCACTCGGATCGGCGCCAACCTCGACCCCAAATAGGAAGGCGCGCTCGTCGGCTTCCTCCGGGACAACGTGGACGTGTTCGCATGGAAACTGCGGACATGCCCGGAGTACCGAGGAAGTATGCCGAGCACGCCACGAAAAGGTCTCATCCTCCGCCAAGCCGGTCAAGCGGAAGCTCCGCCCGATTCGCCGGGACAAGAAAGAGGCTATTAGGGTAGAAATCAACCGGCTCTTAGCCGGTTTTATCAAAGAAGTGTATCACGCCGAGTGGGTGGCAAACCCGGTCCTCGTCCATAAAAAGCAATAAAGAATGGCGAATGTGCGTTGATTACACCGATCTTAACAAACAACGCCCCTAAAGACCCGTTCACTCTCCCTCGCATCGACGAGGTCGTAGATTCCACCGGCCGATTTGCGAACTCCTCTCATTTCTTGATTGCTATTCGGGTATCACCGGATCGCCTTAAAGGAGTCCGACCCAGGTCAAAACGGCCTTCATAACTCCATTCGGCGCCTATTGCTACACGACGATGTCCTTCGGCCTAAAGAATCTTTGGGGCGACGTACCGGCGGACAATTCAAGCATGCCCGAAGGATCGAGATAGGCATCAACGTCGAGGCCTACGTCGGCGGCGTTGTGGTAAAATCTAAAACCGCCGATAGCTTAATCGCCGACCTTGACCAAACATTCAAAAGTCTCCGAGTGTATCGATGGAAACTCAATCCAAACAAGTGCATTTTCGGAGCTTCCTCGGGGATCCTTTCGGGAATACGGTCGGCGACCACGGTATCGAACCAAACCCCGAGAAGGTGTCGGCCATAACCAAAATGTTGCCGCCAACCAATATCAAGGAAGTCTGGCTTCGCCCGGCCGCTTGGCAGCCCTAAGTCGGTACATCTCCAAGCTAGGGAGAGAGGGCCATGCCTTTCTTCCGCTTACTCCGGCGTCCGGCAAGTTTGTTTGGACTCCGGAGGTCGACGAGGCATTCAAGGAGCTCAAGGTCTTCTTGACGACGCCCCCTGTCTTAACGGCTCCGCTACCCGGCGAGGATCTCCTCCTTTACATCGCAGCAACGAATCGGGTGGTCTCCACGCCCGGTCGTCGTCGGCGTGACGAACCCGGGCATGCATTCAAGGTGCAGCGCCGGGTCTACTACATAAGCGAGGTCTGAGCGAGTCCAAAACTCGTTACCCGCAAATCTGAAGCTCATCTACGCCGTCCCATCGACATCACGTAAAGTGAATCACTATTTCAGTCTCACAAGGTGACGGTGGTGTCCCATTACCCGATCGGCGACATCATAAAGAACAAGGAGGTCGGCGGGAGAGTCGCCAAATGGGCGATTGAAATCGGGCGCATACACCGTCGAATACGCGAGCCGCCAGACGATAAAGTCGGCGCTCGCCGACTTCATCGCCGAGTGGACGGACATGCAGGGAACCAGTCCCCCACGAGCACCCCCAAACCTTTGGAAGATGTACTTTGACGGTGCGCTAAATGTGAGCGGCGGTCTTTGGTGCGGGGGGTCGTACTTGTATCTCCAAGCGGCGAGGAACTCCGATACGTCTTGAGAATACATTTCAAGGCATCTAACAACGCCGCCCGAGTACGAAGGCTGCCATTCACGGCATCAAGATTGCTATATCCACAGGGGATCAAACGCTGGAAATCTTCGGCGACTTCGGCTGATCGTCAACCGGGCAAACAAAGACTGGTCTTGCACCAACGAGAAAATGGGCGCCTACCGCTCGGAAATCCGGAAACTTCGAGAACAAATTCTACGGCATTGAGTTCCACCACATCGTTCGGGAAGAAAACTTCGAGAGGCCGTCGGCTCTCAAGTTAGGCTCTACACGAGCAGCCATTCCGCCCGAGAGTATTTGCGCGACGACCTCGACACCATCTATCGGCCAAGGCGGAGCGGCGCCCAACGACCCGCTGCGGAGAAAGGCGTCGCACTCGTCAAGGCCCGGCGACGCCGAAGACCGGGCTCCCGTTCATCGATACCTCACCAACTCGAGGTCCGGCCGACAAAACCGAGGCAGGCGTCGATCTGGGCGGAGCAAGCACTACGTCTGGTAGAGGGCTCGCCGATGCTTGAGAAACGCCAACGCTAACGTTCGAGAAGTGCGTCAGAGCATGGCCGAAGGCTTGAAGATACTAAAGGAAATACATCTTTGGACTACGTGGAAGCCATTGCGCCTCTCGGAACACAGTCGGTCCGAGCCTTCCGAGCTGGATTTTCTTGGCCGACCGCCCGTAGCCGACCTTGAGAACACACGGTACGACATTGCGAGGGATGCCGGTTCTTCGCCAAAAGCGACCTCACTGCCGGCCCACGCTCTAATGGCGATCCCGTCGGCTGGCCGTTCGCGGTCAGGGGACTCGACGGATCGGCCCCTTGAGCCGCACCGGGCAATTTTAAATACGTCTTGGTCGCCATCGACAAGTTCTCTAAGTGGATTGAGTATAAACCACTCGCCCCACTTCGACAAGCAAGAAGGCCGCCCGAGTTCTTTGAGGAAATCGTTCACCGCTTTGGCATCGAACGGCATCATCAACGACCTCGGGTCAAACTTCACGGGAAAGCGAGTTACGGGAGTTTTGTGAAAGAGCGCTCCATCTTGGTCAAATATGTCTCCGTTGCGCACCCACGTGCCAGGCGCCAAAGCCCAGCAGCGCAAATGGAATGATCTGGGCGCACTTAAAAAGCGCTGTACGGAAGGGCGACAAGCACCGGGAAGGTGGGTGAAGGAACTTCCACCGGCGATGCAGGGGGCTGCGCGCCTTGACTTGATCGAGAATCTGGGGTTTCCCCCTACTACATGGTATACGGGTCGGAAGCCGTCTTGCCCGAGGGCGTCGCCTTCCGCTCACCAAAGTGGAAAACTACTCGAGGAAATCTCGACCAAGCCCGGCGCCCGGCGGCGTCGACGCGCGAAGAAGAGCGCCCTAGCCGCCCGCATCCGATCGGCAAAGTACCTAGAGGGCGTCCGTCGCTATTACGACCGCAGCGTCGGGGGCGCCCCTTCGCGGTCGGCGATGCGGTCTTACGTCGCCGCCACGAGCTCGCGGCATGCATAAACTCTCCTCCCCCAGGATGGTCCCTTCATCGTCAAGGAGGTCACCCGACCCGAGGGGTCCTATAATTTGGTGGAGTCGGGACGGGCGCGATATCCCAAACTCGGCACGCCGAGCAGCACCTAATACGTTTTTACGCCTGATAAGTCAAGATGAATAAAGATATGTACTCTGTTTCCCTTTGTAATCTAAATATATATATGATTTGATGTCTTTTTTGTCTTGTCTCTTTTTCTCCTCGTGCATTCATTTTTCACATGTGCTATCCACGCACTATGCGCCAATAAGACCGCCAGTACGCACTTTAACTCAAACCGATCGGAACAACCCATCCTTTTGGTCCAAACCTACACGTGCTAGCAGCCCGGCGCTGCGTTATGGAAGGGCCAGCGGCGGTTCCCTGGGGGCCCTGGTACCCTACGCAGCGCAATACAAGGAACATACCCTTAGCGCTATGAGATACTAGGAAACTTGGGCGATCCGGCAAGGCGACAAAGTCACACTTGCGCGGGGCATCACGGCAAACAAATTACATATACAACAAAAGTGATATTAACATCATTTACAGACAGCGCCCCCAAGCGCAATACATAAAGTTAATCCTAACTAGGGCGCATCTGCCTCAGCATCGCCGAACAGGTCCAGGTCCTCTACTACCTTGACGGCGGCATCGGAGGACTCGGCGCTCGGCTTCTCCCGTCGGCAACCGGCGTGGTCGAGGCAAAACCCGCCTCGACCGGGACAACTCCACCGGGGATAGTGCGGCCGGACGAGGCAGCGCATGCCCGGCGGCGGCCGCGAGCCGCTCCATGAACAAACACCCGTGTTTGTTGTAGGAATGATCGGCACCGCACCGAGGAAGCGCGAGACCGAAGGGTAGCGTTCCCGAGCACGTCCCGGTCGTAGCCCCCTCCGTGCAGGTCGGCGAGATTCAGCGGCGGGGTCGGGGAGGGCGATGGTGTCTTCCATCCGCTCTCGGCCGGCCGCAAGACGCCCGTTTCAAGTCCGCTGCTTGGCTGCCGTCGCGTTCTCCGCACAAGCTGCGAGAACAAATGGTAAGAACCCGACAAGCCCGATCGAGGCAAATACAGCAAAAAGGTAACGACACTTACTGGCTGCGCCTCGGACAGCTGTCTCGCCCGGCCCAGGTGGCCTTGGGCGCCTCGCGGAGTTAGCTCTTCAACGAGCTGCTTTGAGGCTACCGCGGCTCGCCTTCAATAAGCTGCAGGCGAACACAAGTCGGCACGGAAAACACAACGGCACCAAAATAGCAGACAAGGGAGAACATACGGTCACCCGCGCTGCGGATTATTTGCCAGCGCCCTTCGCCCGATCGGCGGCGGCCGCCTCCACAGCCGGCGTTCTCACGCTCCAGCTCCTCCACTGCCTGCCGGCGCGATTCGTCGTCGTCTTCACGAATGGCCTTCAGGTTGCGCTCGAGCAGGCCGGCCCGACTCCGCCAAAGCTGGTCTTCTCACGGAGAAGCCGCTCGTTGTCGGCCTTCATTTTTTTCGTAGGCGGCCGCCGGCTGCTCCAGCGAGGCGTGCCCCGCGTCTCGGCGGCGCGGGCCAGCTCCTACGGATAAATATGACATGAGCTCACGCAAACATTACGGGCAGACAACATTATCACTTACCGGGGCTCGAGCGGCCGAATCGGCGTCGGGTTTGATATTCAGCGGCGGCGTCTCGTCGTCCACCACCTCCACCCGTTCACCTCGGGGGTCGATGTAGAAACGTGCGGCAGAGCCGCGCCGGCTCCGCGCGCGGCCAGTACCTCCCGTACCACCTCTTCCGGCTCGGGCTCCGCCTGCTACCGGTCTCGCCGTGGCGCCACCCCTTCTTTGGCGGATGACGGGACGGGCACCGGAGCAGGCCGCTGGCGCCCTCCCTTTACCCCGGTCGGCCGCGAGTGGGCGGCGATCTCGCGCCCCAGCAGGGCTGGGGACTGAGCCCCTCACCAGCCCCAGATGGCTGGTCGCGAATCACCCCCGCATCGGCCGCACGGGGTGGGCTGTCTCTGGGACGACCGGTGTCACCCTCCCCGCCACGGCGGGGGTCTTCCTCCACGGGATCGCGCGATGACACTCTAAGCCAAACCTGGACAACACGGGAACAAAAAAAGAAACGAGTTGGTACTTACAGGTCGGTTGGCGGTGCCGCGCGCGGAAACGCCGGGGGCCTCGAGCTGCCCGCCTCGTCTGGCCGGGTCGGCGGCACGATACGCTCGGCCGCCTTGGCGGCGCCGTGATCGGCATTTTCTCAAACACCGGTCGCGTGAGTCGCCCGACCTTCGGCCGCCGGCCCGGCCGGGCGCGCTCGTCCAACGTCTCCGTGTCCTCTGGTCTTCGTCATCCAGGAGAGGATGACGGCTCGCTCCCCCGCCCCCCTCCCCCGATTCGAGAGCAGGCGAGGCGGGGGCACGATCTCCTTCTTGCGCCTCTTCGGCGAAGGCGCCTCTCCGAGCCACCCTTCGCCGATGGGCCCCTTGGCTCGGCAGCAGGGGGGCGCCTTCTCGGCCGTCCCCTCGTTAGCGAGTCCTCCGCAATCTTGCGGATTTCTCTCATTGATCGCCGCCGGTCTACACCCGGTCGGCCCGGTGTCGTCGGGCACATCCGACACATAAGCGGCTCGATCCTGCATAAGCGGCGGCTTGAGCGATCGGCCAATCACACACATAATACTATAACAAAGCAGAAACTCACCGGCCGGTCGCGGATTGCCCAGGTGTAGGGCTTACGCATACCCGAGCTCCTCAATTTGGGTACCTCCGACGAAAAACGGCGTGAGCCGCCGAAAGAGAACCTCCTTAGAGATTGCCTCCGTCTCACGCGTCGGGTCATTATCCCCGAGTACTCGTACCACAGGTGCTCGCGCTCCTTGCATGGTGGATGCGCCCCGCGGCACGAAGTCGATAGCCCTTGCCACCCCGTCGAGGTTCATGGGGCGGATGATGCCGAGCAGCTCCTCCACCCGCACCATGTCGGATGGCGGCCGCTCGGACCCGATTGGCGTTGACGGCTCCACCACTCGTTTACCTCATTGGAGATGCGTGGAGCGGGGTTGCGATGACGAACCATTGGGTGTTCCACCCCTTGATGGAAGAGGCGAGGGGCAGCCCAAGGTCTTTGGTTCCTCATCCCGTCCCGAAGAGCAGAGATAGAGGCCACCGACTACCTTGGGTGAGTCGGCTCGATAAACGCCCGGCGAGAAGAGATGGCGAAAAGAGATTGAAGTGGGGAGGAATGCCGAGAAAAGCCTCGCAAAAATGGATGAAAAACAGAAAGATGAAGAATGGAATTGGGGTGGAGATGAATGAGGCGGATCTTGTAGTAGGCAAGGAGCTTCCGGAGGAAGGGGGTGCGCCGGCAGCCCGAACCAGCGGCGGAAATAATCCGCAAACACAATGAGCTCGTTGTCGATTCGCCGGGGTGGGGAATGACTCCCCCCACGGTGGGGGCGCCCGACTGCTTGCGCAAAGCACTCCGTCGCGGACGAGCTCGTTGAGGACCGCCCGCGTGCAGGTCGAAGTAGCCCACTCCACCTCCGCGTTAGGCGGACCTCCGCGCCCTGGATCTCCGCCCGCGCCCCGACGCCGCCGCCGCCGCCCGCGGGACCACGCTTTGCCCCTTGCCGCCGGCCATTTCGGATCTAGGTTTCGGATTGGGAGCGCCGGTGATGTGGGAGAAAGCTTGGTTGTGCGAGAGGAAGGTGAAGAGGCAGCGGGGTTTGCGAGGCGTCGAGAGGAAGGCAAAGAGCGTGACCGAAAGGCCATGCCCGGTCTTTAAATGGATGCGACGGCGGTGTCGGGCGCCCGCGCGCTCGCTCGCCTTCCTTAGTGGGAAACCGCGCCGCGCCGCTCCGTGGTTATCCGCCGGGAGCTGGACCGCGCGCGATGTTTCCCAGAGGATGCTAGGCCCAGTGGGCCGGCCCACCGAAGCTCTGACCGCTGGTCGCAGGCCCCGCACCCGACAGAAACCAAAGTTTGGACCCTAGAAGACGACAAGCAGTCTCGGGGACTGCACAATCCAAGATTCAACAACTCATACTTTGACAAATTTGATCCTGGCACCAGTCTCATGCCTCGCCTACTACCAGTCTCGGGGACTACGTGGTACACGTCGCCGGAAGCGACCTGACGTGGTACACGGGACCCGTATGCCGGAGATCTTTCTTTTTTTTTTTTCTCTTGAGCAGCTCGCGTCTCCACGGCAGGTGGGACCTCCTGCGTTCCTCTCAACCGCAGCGACCGCTGTGTGTTACACGGCGCAGTTCCGCCTCCCTCCAGCACCGTACCGGTCGGCCTCGACGACGCCGACCGCCACGACTCGTCAGATCCGTTGATCGACTTTCGCACCGCCCTGAACACTGGTCGGAAGAACTGCCGGCACCAAGGAAGACGCTGAATGGTTCCCAACCTTGGGTTGAGACACGCAAGCTGCTCGGGGACTAGCTGTGGGGATTGCTCCCCCGGGTATCCTCAGCCGAGGGCCTGGGCCGAGCGGTCGGCAGAGGCCCATCTCGAGAAGACCATGCCGAGCGCTACCAGAAGACCGTGGAGTAAGGCGCAAGACTCGGCATGCAGATATGATTCGCCTAGATCATCGGGCGATCAGTTTCCTTGAACCTAGGATTTCCTGGTCGGCTGGCTGTGTGCCGATCAGGGAAAGCAAGGTTGGATTGATCTTGTAACCCTGCCCCCCGACTATATAAGGCGGGCAGGGACCCCCCCCGAACAGATTGTTCCCGATCATAATCCACAACCAGAACACAGGACTAGGGTTTTACGTCACCTCGACGGCCTGAACCTGTCTAAACCCGTGTCTCGTGTTACTTTCTTGCTCTTGATCTCGCGCACCTCACCACCCTCGATCTCATCTACTACCTCGGGCACCCCCCAAGGTAGGCTGCCGACCAGATATCGTCGACAATCATGGAAATGGAACAAATCTTAGACGTTAAAGGATGTCTCTTGTGTTAAATGTTAGTATTAATTCTTCTCCCTAACTTGGTGATAAGTTCACAACCTATCGAGTGGCATGCATGTGACATTAGATTCTTGGCTCCTTGGATCTGTAATCAGGTACACATGATGTTCCTTGTAATATTCTCCTAATGTACTATAATTCCTTTCAAATAAACAAGGATTAAAATATCTATTCTCGACAGAGGTAAACATAAGTGTGAACGCAAGTAAATGTAACAAAATTTTACTCTTTCTAAACAAAAAATGAGACCAATATAACAAGAATGAGGTGATATGCATCCAGATTCAAGTTCAATAAGACTCAAACTTGGGTGGTTCAGTGATTGGGTGCATGAGTACACCTCCCAACCAACTAGTTCAGTCAGGCTCACTTCCTCAAAAAATGGGACCAATCTAAAAGGAATTATGCGGTTTTTCAATTGACCGCGTCTTCCACATCCAACCAATTGAGCCAGCATGTTATTTGAAATGTGAGTTAATGGCATGATGTTACAATTTTTAGTTCCAAAATCTAAGAGATTATTTAGTGATATGCACCAAAATCTCTAAATAAATTTATTATGTAAATAGATTCAATGATCTATCTAATGATATTAATTGTATGCCATAAATATTAACATTTTTAACATAAAATTAGTAAGTTATTTCTCAGGAAGCGAGAACAATGATTATTTAAGAACGAAGGAAGTATGTCTGTTTTGCCAAGAAATATTGATATTTCTTTTAAATTTGGCATAATTCAAAACAGCCTGCCGTGTAATGAGGAAAACAACAATTAAATTACTCCATCCCTCAATCCGAATTAGTGAGGAGCAAGGTTCTTTTTTTCGCCAAACTTTTTTGTATTTTAGGATGGAGGAAGTACTAAGCTAAACTTCTCCAACTTTGACCAAATGTATAGAAAATATATTAAGATCTATAATACCAAATAAGTAGGACATATTTTCTTGTGGATTTAATGAAAGAAATTTGCTGGAAAAATCTGATTAAAGTTAGACAAGTGTAACTCAAAGAGAAACGCGCAAACCCTCCTTGAAACCGAGGGAGCACTTTAGTACCCTGTTGCTCATAGACAGTCCCAGACCTTTGATCACTTACCTTTTTTTTCCTTCTAATTTTATGTTACGAAAAGTCACAAAATAATTCAATATTTTTCGACAAAGAGTCAGTTGAGATCATCATTTCATGAAGAATAATGGAGCTAGTACATATATACATATATATGTACCGATGTTTATCAGAAAAGGGTCCTGAACAAATGCTGCACCGACACGTCGGCCCTTGCGCAGGCGTAAATGCGCAATGTAGCAACCACTTGCTTGCAATTGGACGTGCATATGAGCTCACTGCAAGCAGGTCATGCCAATGGGCGTCAGGCCATATATAACCAATCAGAGATTCCCATGGCCTTGTGCAAACAAATGGACGAAACAAAAAAATACTATAGTTTCCTTTTTCCTGTGCCTGATAAGAGGGCGCGTAGTGTAGTATAGATACGCCTCCATCCCTCAACTGCCATGGGCGCGACGTCTGACGCTGTATTGAGTGTATATCTATCGACAACGCATTTTCAGGATAAGAATTTCTATTCTCGCCATGTCGAAATGTCGTCGTGATCAAACAACAGTTCTTAGACTAATGATGCAGGTAAAAAGTATGTTTAGCCATTTGGGGTTATTCGTAGCAGGTCAACGAGGAAGATGGTGTCAAAGGATGCAATGCTTTGCTTGTCAACCCGTAGCAGTTGGAATGTTGAGGTTTCAGTGACTTCATATTTACTTGCCTCTTCTTCTCCCCATGATGAGTTCTGAGACTTGTAATATCAAACTGATATATTATGTGCTTCCTCTGTCCTAAATTATAAGACGTTTAATTTTTTTGACATCAAATTTGATCACTCTTTATTCAAAATATTTGTGTAATATAATTAAAATTTTCATTTCTGTTCGGATGGAGCTTGAAACCAGCCGAAAACGGTTGCTGCTGTCATCACAAGCATAGAATACTGTAGCTACAACCAGCCAGAAACAGGCAACCGAACAAACTGGAAGAACTTTTATTCAAATAGTAATCCACAACAAGATAAGTGATATTTTGCACAAATTTTTAAATAAGACGAGTGGTTAAATTTGGTACTAAAAAGATCAAATATCTTGTAATTTGAGATGAAGAAAGTATTGTTTAGAGGTTACATGGAGAAATTATATATGCTGTTTCGATAAAATATATTTCACTGAAAATTAGCAGCGTATTAAACATTTTTTTAGTGGACCAACGTATTCAACTGGAGAAGCCTTCTCGGCTTCTTCTTTCCCCACTTTCAAGCCTTCTACTGTGGACATAAGCAAAAGGCCCAATGAGCAATCTATTATGGACAGAACAAAGCCCAGGTCGCAGGCTACTTCAAGCCCAACAAATCCCAAATCGACCAGCCCAAGCTGCTTAACCCAACGACGCCGACGCCGACGCCGACGCCTGCAGCTCTGCGGCGCCTCGTGCTGCAACTGCACTGCCGCCGCGAGATGTTTGTGGGTGGGGTCCCAGGACCTGCTGGGCCTCCCTCCGTCTTATCTGTTATCTGGACGACGACGCCGCCGCCTCCGCAGTGCCGCGCGTCGACCTGCCCACGACGCCGCTCGCGTTCCTCCGCGACCACGTCTCCCCGGGCCGCCCGCTTCTCGTCTCCGCCGCGGCCACCCGCCACTGGCCCGCTGCGTCGCTCTGGTCCACTGCCTCCTACCTCACCGACGCGCTCGGCGCTCCGCTGCACCGCCCGACCGCCGTCTGCCTTCACCTCACCCCGAAGGCCGCGCCGACGCGCTGCCTCGCACCCGCACCCACGGATCAAGTTTTTATATACCAGAAGTTATCATCATATATTCTCTTATGTGAGGAGGGAGGGAGGCATATCTCCTCTACAGCAGCCTCAGCTAAACCTGCCCTTCGCTGACATGCACTGCACACAGTCACAGTCCATGCCAAACATCAGGCTAGCCGAAAACGCAAGGCCAGATATGATCGAATTGTTCAGGTTCAATGTTAATACTTCAGTTCATCTTGCGTATGGGTTAGCAAACTGCCACCCCAAATTCCACCTTGGTCAGGTACATAAACTTTTGCTTTTTCCGCGATCGGGGACTAACCCGTTTTTCATTAAGAGGGTACATACACTTTTGCAGTTTTGCTGGCAAATCTATTGTCAATTTGCTGAATTACAATTCACTGAACTAATCTTAAGAGCTGCCAATCAGTTTAGAAGAATAGAAGCTTCATTATGTGTTGCCAATCAGTTTCGTGCATGTTTGAATACTTATCTGTTGACATTGCAGGCTGCCGAGCGCATGCCTCGAGCAACAGAGGCAGATCCTCTTCTTCTGGTCTTCTGGACTTCAGTGAAGTATTTACCATCAGACGGCTGTTGTGAGCTGAGCTCCAAACTCTACATATACAAGGCATCCGACTCACCTGACCGGCTCCAATCATCACAGACATGCTTTTACTTTGCGTCCCTCCTTATACATCCTTGAAAATGATGGAAAACCAGCTGCAGAAAATTATACAAGAGCATGTGAGCTGCAGCTTCGGTACACCGTACTTGCTGCTGTTCATTCTGAACCGGTATATTCTGTACATATGGGTAGGCTAGCGAGACCTGGAAAAAAAATACTGTCTCATTGAATCTGTTCCTAGAACTTGAGGAGGTAATATAGGGCCCGTTTGGTACCGCTCCTGGGTGCTCCAGCTCCCGCACTGTCGCGCTACTGTAGCGCTACTGTAGCACGCGGGAGCCGGAGCCGGTGAAGCCAGAAAAACCAGCTCCGCCTGCTCCCTGCTACAGTACGCGTTGTCAGTGAGAGAGGTGGAGAGGAGAGAGAAAAACGGATTCTGTGAACAGTGCTGCTACAGTGATCGGAGTAGCTGTGTCAGGTGAATCCGGAGCCGGCTGGATCCGTGCCAAACGGGCCCATAATGTCTTGCTTTTTCTTTTGTATGTATCGTGAGTTAGTGTTCCGAGACTTCTATTTAATCTAATGCACAAGGAATTGTTAGAAAGCAGGTTCCTCCGTGTAGTCCGCCGGTGGCAGTAATGTAACATTGTGCTGAGTGCCGACACTCAGATTACCAGTGAACGGCTGGTGGGCTGTTTTACTTGGCATGCCATTGATTTTTTTCATCTAATTTTGATTTTGTAGAACTGGCACACTTTGGTCAGCCGTCTTGTAGCAGTAATCTGCCAGTTTTCAGCTGACTCTCCGACGTGTTTTGCTTGGGAGTTGGGACTGAAGCTCAAGTGAACCATATGGCAGATGTTTTCTGAGGAATGGATGGACCAAGGCTTCCCTGCCCGATGCTGGTCATCTGAAACTGAAATTCTGAATCACACCCGTTTCTTGGGCCTTGTTTAGTTCGCAAATAAGTTGCATTCCCTGCACTGTAGCTTCGTTTGTATTTGACAAATATTGTCCAATCGTGGCCCAACTAGGCTCAAAAGATTCGTCACGTGATTTACAACTAAACTGTGTAATTAGTTATTTTTTTCACTTACATTTAATGCTCCATACATGCGGGTACAAATTGATGTGATGGAGAGAGAGTGGAAAAAATTGCAATTTGCAAGGGAAGTGAACAAGGCCTTGGTTGTGTTCTGGAATTCTGAATCACAACCATTTAGGCCTTGTTTAGTTCGTGCGCAAGTTACAAGTTTTTCCACTCTCTCTCTATTACATCAATTTATACCCGTATGTATAGAGCATTAAATATAAGTAAAAAAATAACTAATTACACAGTTTAGTTGTAAATCATGAGATGAATCTTTTGAACCTAGTTGGGCCATGATTAGATAATATCTATCAAATACAAACAAAAATGTTACAGTACTTTAGGTTGCAGAAACTTTTGGGGATCTGAACGAAATCAGCCATGCGTGTCCAGTTGAACTGAACGACGGTGCATTGGAAACCTCTATGTTTTGCGCGTCCCGCACCGCAGCCGCAGGAAGCACGTTACGGACTGACATGCTGTCATGGACCATCATGGACTAGTAGGCCATTGCCCGTGCCTACCAGACGTCGGCAAAGATAGCCAGTCGGCACAGAGGCGGTTGCCGGGTGAACAGAACAGCAGGCTCACTAGTCGCATCGCATGAGTAGATTCGCTAGTATTGAGACTACTGATCGAGTTCAAGGACCCGGCATGAGAAGATCATATGAGAAAGTAAAATTTTGCTCTGCAGAGCACATGCTCTCACACATGCTGCCGGCGGATGAAACACCTCGTGATACGTGCCATCTTTTCTTTTGCTTCAATACGAAAGAGTTATAAAACCCAAATACACTGTGGCATACTGTACGTTCGTATACGCTGGTAGGACCCACACTCACTATTGGACAGTGCGACCTGGGCAGGCCTTTATCCTCTCCTCTCCCATTTTTTTATTTCCTTATTGTTTCTCTCACCTGCCTTCGTTTTCCAAAGAGGACAGAGACAGAGGTTCCCCATCGCCGTCGCCGTCGCTTTCGCCGGCTCCGATGCCGCGTTGGCCGCCTCCAGCTCTCCTGCATGCTATAGCAGCCACCTCCAGCTCGCAGCCAAGCCGCATTCTTTCTCTACCTCACTGCGCCGTAGCATCAGCGCATGGTGGTGCGCCGGATCTGACCTAGGCCAGCCGCTACCCGCAGCCGGCCCGGTGCGTAAGTCCACCGCGCCGATGTGCCCCTCAACCTTTTTCGCCGTCCCTTCACCTCGCCTACCAGGTGCGCTGCCATTTCCTAGCGACAGTCAACCAGGGCAGGCGTTCCGCCCCAACGCCGCAGTAGAAGCAAGCTCGATGAAGGAAACGTGTGTATCCGCTCTCACCCATGAAACACAGGTACTAGTGGTTTTCTTCTTCCGCTCCGGCTAGAATCGAAAGTCAATCGGATTTTGACTCCTCGTTCTCATATGTTTCTTTTCATTGGATTTCCAGATCTAGATTTCTCAAGTTTTGGCACCTACATTTTTGTACTATAAGTAATTCATATGTATGATGGGTTTGTCAATGCAGCCTCAGATAATGTTGGTGAGAGGGCTGATCATGGCAGCAGACCGTTGGGCGCAGGACCTCCAATCTGGTTTGGAGACCAATTTTGATCTAATCGCGGGACTTAGTTCAACACGCGAGCTCGTCTAGGGTGTGGGGGAAGGTATGCAGTGAAACATTTCCAAGCGTCCATCCCATCTGATGGTCCGATCCTTTCCTCAATTTGGTTAGTACAATGCAGCTTCTCAGATTAATTGAAATATAAAACCCTGGCAATTAATTGACCATCTGGTTTTGCGATGGTCCTCAAGGATTACAAAAAAATTTCAATTTAACTGTTCTCATAGATCAAAGGTGCCTGTACTTTTTGTTTGTATGACCTCAGTGGCTCGAACTGAAAGAGTTTGTTCTTTTTGTTAGTCCTCGCTCCAATGGCTGTAAATATTGTATTTTTTCTAAGCTGTAATTAGGCCCAGACTTTGTCTGGAAGAAGTCAAACTTTAAGTTTGCTTCTTTGTACATAACAGATAGCCTATATGTCCAGTCTCGTGCCCTTTTTTTGTAGCCCATATGCCCAGCCTCAACTTAATTAGTAAGTTTCATGTGATGTACTCATGTTTAAGAATAAGAAAAGACCATATATTCCAATTGCTTGTAAACTCGCACAGTTGTAGTACCTGATGAGAATCATATTCTCAGTGTAGCAGATAACTCTGGTTTAGTATTAGTATTAATATTTCATTCATAAGTCTGGTGTATATATATGCCTCAAAAAGTCATTTAGCAGATAATGAAGATAATTTTCAGCTCTTGTAGAAAGTTGGTGATATAATCTTCTTATCATAAAAACAATCATTATTGTTAGATTTATCTCAGTCAAAGGTAGCAAGGGGTATAGTATTATGCAAGGCCAGTCTTTATTATTAAAAATTCATTACTGTCATGCACTCATGCTCTAATTTTCACTATACTGAAAATATTAACATTAACATTTTAATAATTATTGAACCTTTCGGTTCTGTTAGTATTTTGATAAATGCTTCTGTATAGCATCAAGGCTCTTTTTAGTTAGTGATGGATGCATTTGCAGACACAGAGCTATAATTCTCCTTCAAAAATGTTTTTTTTCTATCAATTTTCCATACAATTTGACCCATTAGTAATTAAGTACTTCCTCCGTTTCAAGTTATAAGACATTTTATCTTTTCTAGATTCATAGCTTTTGCTATGCACCTAGATATATATTGTGTCTAGATTTGGAACATGTACATCCGTAATTGTCCCTTGTATCAGCTTTATTAGTACTTGCGCATTTACAGTACCACATGTTAGGGCTTCTTTTGATCTTAGTAGTGCATCACATCCCACCTGACTATCTCACAGATTTTTGCTTGAATTTTAATATTTTAACTATTTTTTTGCTCGAATCCATTAACATGTCTCTTGTAGTAGGTATGTTAGTACTTGCCCTTTTATATTATTGTACTTTAGCTCTTCCCTTTTTTATTGTTACATTGTTATATTGGAGCTTCTACACCCTCAAATGTAGTACATATTTATGTGATTTGCCCTCCTATTATTTTTGAACCAAATTAAGCCTAGTGTTGATTACTTGATGTACTATGAAGCTATGTCTTGCGACTTGGTTCACTAGCTCGTACTGGTATTTCAACTTCAGAGCATAAATTATTTGGTCGAGTTATTTTGCAAACATGCATGTTCAAGGAAGTTTTTTGATCCAATTTAATTTAACTTCAGAGCATAAACCATGACATTTTATTTTGGTGTAGTTCTGTTAGAATAATATTAGAGTCGCTTAAAGAAAGTCCTTATGAAGATTGTTATACAAATCTGGTCATCTAACACTTAGGTACCAGATTATTCTAGGTTAGTACTAGTCTCAGTACTTCATTCATCACTCTGTTTTATGCCCCAAAATTCATGCAACAGATATTAAGATAGTGATAGTTTTCCTGCTACAACAAGACTTAAGATGTTTATCAAGTACTCCATCTGTCTCAAATTATAAGTCGCTTTGACTTTTTGGTACATCATATTTGCTTCGTATCTAGACAGTGTTTGTCTAGATTCATAGAAAATTGGATGTACCAAAAAAGTCAAAGCAACTTATAACATACGGAGCCTTTTATGAATATCATACTGAGTTCTTTATGACAAATCAGTTATAATTTTCCTTTCTTTTGTTTATTTTAGTTGTGATTGAAATTGTAGTGATACCTCTCATAGAAGCTTACTGGTTAAACATACACTTCCTTGATATAGGTGGATGAGCATGTAATAGAGATCCCTCAAAGGACAATGTTGTTGAAGGATGAACGCCTGAAATACAGTGGAAATTCAACTAAGCACAACAAGTTCCCAAGGCATGTTAGTGAGTGCCTGTACATCTCCAAAAATGGTTTATGCACAATACATATGACCTTGATTTGCTAGTTTTGCTAATGCAGAATACAAAATCGCACTGCTGCAAAATATTTGCAGTCCGTTTGGTTTTATGAAAAGGATGCTTAATCTTTGGAATTAATAATACATAGAATTCTTGAGAGGTAGCTAATCAGATGAAGACTCAATTGGGCAACATGGTACCGTCTGGAATATAGTGGTGACCCCAGATTAATGTTTGGAGGTCCTCTGACCCAAGATAAATGATAGCTGTTGAGTTCTGCTCCAAAAGTGTAGTTGTTCGGGTTGATTTGTGCCTAGTGCTATGAGAGTTTTGCATCAATATTTCAGGAAATGGAAAAGCTAAGCTGTAGGTTAGAGTGACCATAAGGATTAATCATAGCTTTGCGATGGCTGCACCTAGCACTATGTAATATGTAGGGTAATTTCTAGTTGATCATATTGTACCACATAAATGTGGTACTGTTCATTATTTGTACTGGTTGAATATATTGACAGATCTTTGTAGTTTATTATATTTGTACCACATAAATGTACTGTTCATTATTTGTACTAGTTGCATATATTGATATATCTTTGTATGGTGGCATCTATAGTATGTTATTTTGTTCATCAGATCTTAAACTAAATGAAAAACAATAAAGTTATGGTTGCTAATATAGAAGAGGGTAACTAAAAAATTATGGTTGCTAATACAGAAGAGGGCCAAGAATCATAATCATGCGAAGCCAGCGGTCAGATGTCTCTCCTTGCAAAGCATAAAAATGAGAAACGTTTCTAATGATTAATGATTCTTGAATAAAATGTTTTTCATCTAACCCATTTGGCAATAATTCTATCGATTCTCGCAAGATCCGAAACGTTCCTAGTTGTAAAAAGAAAAGGCCTTACACACGTCCCCGCTAGCTATATCCGCACTCGTGGTACTCTAAATTTATCCTCTAAAAGGTCCCGATCATCAAGATTCTCTCTTCTATACTCAATTCTCCGCACTTATTCATCCTCTATATCATCCTCTATCTACTGTAGGATCCACTTGTCACTTTATCTAAATATATCTATATGATATTTTGTTTTAAAAGATTTATTAAAATAAATTTAATGATGCAATCGAAATTTAATTTGAGTTTTTAGTTTGTGAGTTATAGCATTTTTTTTGCTAGTTAGAATGGTGGGACCCGCTACTGCATGTTTTTCTCTCTCTCCTATCAGGTTGTCCGCTACCCAGTCACTGGTGCGTGTCTCACATCGAATGTCGACCGGATGTCGGAAGGGATTTTCAGACACTAATTAAAAAACTAATTTCATTACTTGCCTGGAAACGACGAGATGAATCATTTGGTCACTGTAGCACTTAAAATAATAATGTGGGTTACTATAGCACTTATGGCTAATCATAGAGTAATTAGGCTCAAAAGATGCTTCTCGTCATTTACAGCCAAACTATGCCCGGGCCACACTGCCTTATGCAAGTCCGTTTTATAATATTCCCACCATTTTATGTTACAAAATGTTTTGACTTTTGTTTAGATTAGCAGCTTATGGATTTCTTTTTAGATTAATACCTTATGGACTTAAATACTTATATACTATGTCTAGATGTATAACAGAAATTTTTCGTGCCAAATTTCTCGCCATAGAATCTGTCTAGCCTTGTGCCTGCCGGACCTTCAGTCACCGTAGATGCGCTCAGTGCAATCATCATCCTGCACTGATTCATGTCATTTAAGAGCACAGTATCCTCTGAATAAGAGTGCATATAGAAATTGATTCAAGCCAGCTTCATGAAGCGCTCAAGGCGAATAAATATATTAAGCACTCAAGTTGAATCAAGCAAAAGACCTTAGATTTTTAGGTACTATTGACCTCACATCATTCATGATTGGAAGGAAATCTATCACTTATCTCTCTTGTAACCTTCTGTCCTTTTCTATTGAATATAAGGTGCCTGGAACAAAGCAGGATGGTATTTAAGGTACATTTGCCTTGTTTGTGCTAGTGTGTATATTGTCCTAAGATTTATTATATACAAATGATTCCGTTTTCACTTCCACAAGTCACAAGCCTGAAACACAGAATAGAATTTTTCAATCCTTTATGAAAGCAAGTTTCATTCTAAGATCAGTACCCCTACTAACTGTTTATTAGAAGCCTAGTATCCTCTGAATCTGAACTGGTCTGATTTTTCTTTATTCTAAAAGCCAGATAATGGGAGCAAATTGTTACATTGCTACAATTATAACACTTGACTTCCCTTAAACTAGTCTCTAACTGACAATAAGATTATGCTCCTGACAACATATACAAGTGTTTATCAAACAATCTCGCTGTTCTAATGCTAGGGTAACACAATCAGATAAATAGTGAATATTGTAATAAGCCAAACAACACAAGCGGATGAAAGCAATTAGAAATTAGTACTTCTATGACAATCTTATAATCATTGACACGGTCATTTGCAGCAGCATCAACATGGACGATTACTCTAGTTTTCCTTAAATGTCTTGAGAAATTGCGGCCAAGACCCTAAAAAATTAATTAAACAGCATGATAAGTCCAAATGAAATAGTGAGGAGAAGCTGGCCCTGAAAAAATAATTAAACAGCATGACATGTCTAAATAAAATAGTGAGAAGCAGCATGAAAGATCCAAAGAAAAAGTAAATAAAGTAAATAGGAACAAGTAGAGAATATAGAAAGCATTACTTTTCCTAGATGAGGAAAATTGTAAGGCCGCTAAAGCCACCAAGTCAGCCAAGGTTGGGCGTTAATGTAGTGAACGAATAGATAATCAACAACGTCAAAATTAGGATAATCAAACATCTGCTTCCTAAAAGGAAACATGGCTGACTCTGGTATATGATACATGAACCATGAAGCATTTAATTAATTGATGAAAGAAACTCTCCCTAAAACTCAAGATGCATGGATTTGTAAAATGTCATACCACAAGGCCTACATCAGCAACTATCCTTAAGATCAACTCCAAGCTCACTTCCTCACCAGGCTGACCATGAGTTAATACCTGAAGATAAGAAATTAAAGGGAACTATCACAAACATATTATGGACTTGACAATAGTAGCTAGTAAAATCACCTTGAAATCTTTAAGCTATTACATCCACAATGCTAAAAAAATGAATACAAGAAGTAGCACTTGAGCATCATACGTCTTCTTCTCATGATCAGTCATCATGCAGTAAAATGCTAGCTGTGGAACTTTATATTTACTTGTGCATCAGATAACATGACATCGAAGACACGCAAGCAACTGGACTTTTACAAAGTGCGTCCAGAGAAGAGGTGATCAACTAGACTAATTTCCTATCTGATGGGTTGATTGTACAAGTACAGAGACAAGTACAAGTGTAGAGATGTAGAAGTGATTAGACTCAGACAGAAATAAGAAAGTTATACAAATTAATTGAAGTACCAGCAGTAGAAATTCAAGTTGATACTAAAGTTTTTTTAATTCTTTGCTGCCCTCTTCATCATATGCAGGCATCTTGCTCCTTCGACCTGCATATTCTGAGCTGGCTGCAGGGCATCTCTAAGATTCCATTAGACCGTGCAAAACTAAGCCATAGGCATAGAATAGCTAGAGTGGTTAACCATTGTTAGGAGTTCCGTGAAGACGCAATAATATGAGGGATTTCAAATCAATTAGGATAAAAAACAAAAGAAGCTAAGAATTCTTGGCTTCAGCATTTTTAGGATAAAACATACAGATGCATATACTAGGCTTATAAAACTGTGTCAGTTAAAAAACATATGTATAATTAAGATAAAAATTTCATTGTCATAGGAAATGGCTACTTCATATAGTAGAATGGTGAGCAAAATGAAAAACTTAGAACCAGCTTTACTGTAAGATGCAGATTAATAAAAAAATTGCAAGAAAATATCTAGTTCCTCGCATGCTACCGTTTCTTCTCTAAAAGAAACTATGGAGCAAAGAAACACATTTACAAAATGTACTTCCTAGCCTGCTGCCATTTCAGTCCATAAACAAACTCTGCTCTAAAATACTATCCACCGATAAAAACTCTTCTATCTAAAATAATACATACCAAACACCAGTACAGTGCCAAGTTAGGTAAGGCCAATTTTCAAGAAGGCTCGAACAACATTTTTCATTTTTTCAAGACGGCTCTAAAAAGTGTACTTCTTATCACACACTCTGCTATTTCCATATTGGTGCATTCACAAGACTGAATTTTTAGTTAAAAAGACTGTTTTAGTGCATGACTGGTTTCATAACTGTTTCAGGCACAAACAAGACGAGTTATGAATTAAATAATAATAATACTAATAAACAAGAGTTAACTGGTAAATAGTATTAAATGGATGGACAGGCATAACTGGCTTCATGAAATCTATCTTTAGAATTTGACCTTAATCTAAAAAAAAAGTACAGCAGAATACAATGTCCACATTAAGCTATGAAATTAAATCTAATTGGATCAAATAATTACTGGAATATGGTTGCAAAGAGCTAGAACAAACGGTAGCAGTCAAATCAGTTTGCAAATAGCGAAAACAGGTAAACAAAGTTAAATTAAATGTATAAGGAAGGAGATTGCCTACTTAATGACCCGTACAAATAACAAAAAGGTCATGACAAAATGCAAAGACACAGATCTACTAGAAAGGAATACACAAGAACAAAAGGATAAAAGAAAGTTAGTTAAGGATTTAACTAAAAAAAAAAAAGTTGTACCTGGAAAACTAGATCGAGTAGCAGATGTTATGACCTGTAAGGGGATAAGAAGACAATAATAGATGCTAAATCAAGGGTGCGACTGCCTGTGGAGAGATGAGCAGATAAGAAAGTGATGAAGAAATACGAATTAATAGAAGAAATGAAGGGTACAAAAAGAAAGGGAGCGTGATAAGGACATCTTCATCGCCGTTCTTAGAAAACAAAGAAATGGGGAACTTTAGAACGCCATGAGAGAAACAAAGGAGAGAATAAGACCAACCTGAGGCTAGGAGACACGGGTTGGCTGCGAGCTGGAGGTGGCTGATACGGTGTGCTGACGACGCGGCGAGAGCGGCGGCGCGGCGGCTCGGCGAGATGGAGCGGCGGCGCGGCGGCTGGCAAAGGTCACCGCCAGCAAGGTGGTTATGGCGAGGTTGTGCGGCGGCGCTGTTAGGTGCACCTTCCCGCGGCTGCGCGGCAAGATGGCACGGCGGCGCGGCGAGGATGAGCCGTGCACGGCGAGGGTTCAGGCAGGGAGTTCGAGGCAGGCAATGGTATGGCAGAGGCGGGGGATTGAATCTGAGAAAGGGACTGCAGAAAAGGTTCTGACTGTGTCAGAAGAGAAAAATACGTTGTCCAAAATAAATCTGTCAAAGACAAAATACGGTTGAAATACAAAGGGCTGTAGACGGTGGCCCAAATCTCGAAGCTCTATCCGATGGCTGCATGTGGGGGAGCTCATGCTCTTGAGGGCAAAAAATCCGTGTCCCAAGATCATATTCATAAACCCAACGCATGCAGCGAAACCTAACCAAAGAAGACGGAACATGCTTGCCCAAACTGCCATAGTACTGCATGATGAGAAAAGATAGATTAGGCCTTGTTTAGATGCACATTGGATTTGCAAGTTTTTACACTCTCTCTCCATCACATTAATTTGTACCCGCATGTAAAGAGCATTAAATATAAATAAAAAAAATAGCTAATTGCACAGTTTGGTTGTAAATCATAAGACGAATCTTTTGAGTCTAGTTGGGCCACGATTGGACAATATTTACCACAAACAAACGAAATGCTCTTCTGGGGACTTTTTCAATCTCTCTCCTCTCACAAATTGTTTGCCGCATGTAAAGAGCATTAAATATAAATAAAAAATAACTAATTGCATAGTTGGGTTGTAAATCACGAGACGAATCTTTTGAGCCTAGTTGGGCCACGATTAGACAATATTTACCAAATAAAAACGAAGTGACTTTTCAATCTCTCTCCTCTCCCCATCTAAACAAGGCCTTAGATAGACATATAGAGAACAGGAATCAACATGACGCAACAAGCTAGCTGCAGCGGCAGGCATGGGGCACCGCGGCACTGACACCGGGCCCCACTGCCGCCACCACCATCCCACAAACGGACTCTTATTTAGCCCACGTCACTCGCAGTCCGCAGCGGACAGTCCACGCCGCGACAAAGCACAAGAATACGCCACGCGCACGCGAGGCCGATCTCCCTCCGATCCCCTGGCCGCCACTGCCTGCCTGCGCACGGGCACGACCTCACTCGCTGGCCTCCTCGGCAGCAGGAGCAGGGGCAGGAGCAGGAGCAGGTGCCGCCTCCCGGCCCGGGGCGGCAGGCTCGGGCTCGGGCTCTTGCACCTTGGCCTTGGCGGAGGCAGCCACGTCGATGGCAAAGACGTCCACCTTGGTATCCGCCGCGACTTCCGGAATCTCCACTACTGCCCCTGCTCCTACTTCGAGATGTACCCACTCGGACATCCTGACGATCAGAAGTACGCGACGGAAGGAGTGGCTAGTTGGCTAGCTAAGACTGATCGAGTCGCAAGGGTTGGCGATCAGCTGAGAGTGGGATGGATGGATGGAGTTTTTTTTGAAGCAATGTTGTGAGACCGGGGCGCTTTATATAGAGGCCCGGCCGCCCAGCCGGCAGCGAGGCCAGAACGGGCGGGGATGGAGAACACAATTAGGCCTTGTTTGGCTGCACTTAAATACACTCCAATCCCTACGGTTTCGAGGGGATTGAGGTGTATTTTGAACTAAAATACACTTCAATTCCCTCAAAACCGTAGGGATTTGAGTGTATTTAGGTGCAGCCAAACAAGGCCTTAAGGCCCTGTCGTGGCATAGCTTTGTCCTCGGAACCCATGAAATGGTGAGAATTCTGAACCCTATCCCAATTTGGACCGTCGTTCACCCAATTCGTATACAGCGAACGATGAATCATGGCTTCTCTAGCTCCCTGTGCACTAATGTAAGTGCTGACGCAGGTTTGAAGAAAAACAAAATATTTATTTTTTTTAAGAATACTATATCTTCCAAATAGTGCATCTATTTTTATTACCATTTGCGTGCACCTGTGTGATCTACGTGACGAAATAGACACAACTAGATCCCACTTACATATATTTTAAAAAAAATTCTAATAGCAATATATTAACTTATAACTTCTAACTTATACACACAAGTTACATTGATTAACTTAGATAAACTTAGATACACAAGTTGTATGGAATAACTTATGTACACAAGTTGTGTTTGATAATTTTGTACATAAGAGTGTTTCATTACTTTTTGTGTTTCTGAGTTTGGGTATTAAGTATAAGAATCCGTTGCTTCAGTCGTGAATAACTTTTATGTTTGCAAATTTTGGTATAGGTTATAAGTTAGTTCGTTCCATTGTGTTTGCAAATTATAACTTTGTACATATAATTTTTTTTTATTTAATTAGGGTACACACACATGCTAACCACTACACAGGCTAACCACGCATACACGATAATAATCACGCGTAGCCCCTCCCGCGGGAGTCGCTGTCCATGGATCAACTGTCTCGAAATATAATTGAAAAGGCAGGTAAAGGATGTCATCAGGGAGACAGCGAGGTCAGACTTGTGATACACGTACACCGCAATGTGAATTAGCATAGCTAGCTCATCGCTGCCGAAAAATCAGCCTTGCATGGATGGCAGCTAGCTCAAGGCCGGTCCGCTACAACTACGAGCATTAGGCCAAAAATGCTTCTGATATTGTCATCGGTTGCAAGCCAAAGATCAGTTTCATTTCTGTATGACCTTTCTTATTTTTCTCCAGCTTTCTTTCAAGAATTCAAGTTCTGTACACGTTAGGAATATTTTGATCTTCATTCACAAGTTTTGTGCAAAATACCTCATTATCGCTTCAGTGAAGTTGCATAGCTAGCTCATCGCCGCCGAAAAATCAGCCATGACATGGCAGCTAGCTCAAGGCCGGTCCACTACAACTAAAAGCATTAGGCAAAAAATGCTTTTGATGTCATCGATGGCAAGCCAAGTCCAGTTTCATTTCTAATATGAACTTTCTTTATTTTTCTCCAGCTTTCTTTGAAGTTCTATACGTTAGGACGAATATTTTGATCTTCATTCACAAGCTTTGCGCAAAATGATTCCGGTTCTTATCGTTCAACAAAATTCCTACCTTTCATACGGAGCCTCGATCATCAGCTAGAGCTACAGCACGGTGGCGATGGAAGCAGAGAATGATAGAGGTGGGCAGCTTTCCTTTCATGGGATTTTGGCAAGATTTTACGAGGGGTCACGATAGCTTATTCGTACGCGTCGTCTTCCATGTTCCAAGCAAGCCCGGCTATTGACATATTTTCGTACTCGTCGTTTTCACCTGGAGATAGTGTTGTTTTCATGTGGAGATGATATCGGAAGGAAGGTGATAAAAGATTTTTGTCCTGTTCGTCATAGCTTATTAGTCAACTTAACAGCAGCTAGAACAGTATTTTTCTCTTAAAAAAATTAGTCGTTTAAGCTCTGTGCCTTTCTAAGTAAGAGAGCCCACGCCCAACATCCAATATAACTGGTGGCCATATGACCCAGAATACGACAGTGATGTGGCACCAGAGCCAACAGAGATAGAGGTGGTGGATGGGACCCAAAACATCGCGAGTGTGCCAGGCGGGAAAGCGTCATGCACGTCCAGGGCGGCGCGGGATGCGTGCGGTGAAGCCTTTGACACGAATAATCCTGCATGATGGAGGATCCGAAGATATGTGGCGGAGTTAGCTGCAAGGGCCTTCTCACGGGTAATCTTGGAGGAGTTTGAACCCGTGATGTGGACGTCGATTAATCTTGGAGGAGTTTAAACCCGTGACACAAATAATCTGCATGATGGAGGACATGAATAATCCTCCAAGATTAATCGACAGAGAAATCAAGATCCGACGAGCAGATTGAAACGGTTTGACCGGAACGGTGACAATCAGCTGAGCAATTAGCGAAGATCATGGCGGAGTTAGCTGCGAGAGCGTGATCGGCGGCGGAGGCAGCAGCGGCGGCGAAGGCGTGAGCGGCGGCTGCTGTGGCGGCGGCGGCGAGCGCGATGTACGATGACCTATAAGCCAACTGATAAGCTAAAACGGTTGATTTTTTATGAGAATAAAAAAATGTTGTAACGGCTGAAACACCGGCTGATAAGCTGAAGCGAATAAGATCTCGCCTCTGTTCTTCCCTACATGTTGAGCTATATGAGACTTGCAATATGAAACTGATATATTCTGTTACAAGCATGTTTAGGGATTGTACTTACAGAATTCATATATGCTGTTCGGACAGAATATATTTTATTTATTGAAAATTATGAGCGTACTCAGCCTTTTGAGTGGAATGAGAGTACTCACTGGAGAAGCCTTCTTTCCCTCCCTTTTGAAGCCTTCTTTTTAGTTTTTTTTTATAACAGCAAGCCTTGTTCTACCATGGAGATTAGCAAAAGGAAGGCCCAATCAGCAATTTACAGTGGACGTACAACAAAGCCCCGGGTCATAGGCTACTTCAAGCCCAACAAATCCCAAAAATCGGGCACGTCCACGGTCCACCGGCCCAAGCTGCTTAACCCGACGCCTACCCCCAGAACAGCCTCCGCCCGTGTCCGGCTGTGGACGACAACGCCGCCGCCGCCTCCGCCTCCGCAGTGCCGCGCATCGACCTGCCCCCGACGGGCTCGCGTTCCTCCGCGACCACGTCTCCCCGGGCACCCGCCGCGGCCACCCGCCACTCGTCGATGCTTTTTGTGATTATCGTTATGGAAGTCCTGAATTCACTGACCTTAATTGGAAACCGATCGTCGTCACATTCTAACTCCAGTCCACTACCCGGCACGTCGATCACGCACAGAGCGTCCCTATATGCGGACGACCAACTTGGTAGTCCTGGTCGCGCCATCAGCAGAGGATTTGCATTGTACTCCATCAAGGAGATTCTGCAACTTTTTTGCCGGCGCGTCGGGTCACGTGACCAATGTAGATCGCCGTGTTGCTGCAGGCGTTTCCCTGCCGGCTTGCGCCTTTCCCCAACAATCTCAAGAACGGGCCGTCGTCGCACGGCCAAGGATGCTTTATTTGCGTCAAAGCCGCTGGGTCCGTGGTGATACAGCTGTTGCTCTAACGACTAAGGTTCTTTGCGAATACCTGCTTGTTTGGGAGTTCCTGTGTGAGGTTCACCTCCAGCCTACGCACGCAGTCGGACCGCTTCGTCTTCTTTGTCGGATCGTTGGCATTGCTTGCTAAAGTTCTTCTTATGACTGGCTTTGCATGGACTGCTGATCGCCGGAAACGCCACGACGGTCTGAGGATTCGATCGGACGCATGCGCCCTTAATTTGTGACCAGGCTTTCGATCGAGACAGCTTCTCACCTGGCAATTGGCTGTGTGTTCTCGACCGATACAGCTCTGGCATTTGCTGCTTCATCCACTCGGCCTCCTTGTGCAGTTGTGCTCATGCCGGAACGCGATGACGATTTGGGTGAATGGTGGCTCCGACAGAGGGCAAGCTAGGCTTGATCAGGCGAGCACACCGGCATTTATTTGACTGCCTCATCATCGTTTTTGCGTGGTACACTTGGGAGGAGCGAAACGACAGGGTCTTCGGCAAGGATGCAGACATCACCGTACCCAAACAATCTGTCTTAAATGAGGTTGAAGAGTATGACGTGGTCGCAGGTAGGTTTCTCTACTTTAGCTAGCGCTTAATTATGTTGTCTCTACTATCTATGGTCAGCGCAAAATTCTCGGCCCGCATACATGCATGCATATTGTAAGCCAAGTTTCGGTGGCGGGGGTTGTGTCGCGTGCTTCTCGCTAGGACCTTTACTTTACTCAAACGTTTGTAACTTGTTTTTTTCCTGCCTGCCGATCGCGAAGAACAAAGAACAGGTCGGTTCACTAGTCGCTAGTTCTGGCGGATCACCATGAGCGTTCTATCATAGAGATGCGCCATTGAGACGTACTCCCTTTATTCCAAAAATATCTATCGCTTTCGCTTCCTGATAAACAAATATCGAAAATTTTTATAAATAATAAATATATCATCAATTAGTATCATAATTAGTATCGATGGAAAGATCTTTAAATCTAGTTTTTTAACAAGTTTATTTGGAGATATAAATATTACATGATCGAGTTAAACTTGTGGCATGAAATAAACCGAAAACGGCGGATAATTTGGGACGGAGGGAGAGGGAGTACTACTGATGAGATCAAGGAGACAAGGACCCGGCATGATGACATGCATGACGCCATATGATGGTGTGGCAGAATGTTCTGCTCCTACTCCTAGGGTGGATCCGGCGTCCTGCACAGCTAGTGCTGGCTGCTGCAAAGCTTTGCAGGTATGCCGATGGACAACTGGAGAGCCAAGAAGATCATATATTCATAACCATAGATAGACTGAGAACAGGAACCAAACAAGACGAAACATGCTTGATACCCAGACCAGACCCAAACTGCCACACATGAGAAAAGATAGACAGAGAAGGGAAACCAACACGACACACAGCTGCAGTGGCAGCAGGCATGGGGCATATGGGCACCGCGACCACACTTATTTAGCACACGTCACTCGAAGACCACACCGGACAGACCACGCGACAGCCCGAGAAGGCCCCTAGCCGCCGCTGCCCGCTGCCTGCGCGCGACCTCACGCGCTTGCCGCAGTGGGATCCTCGGTACCAGGAACAGCAGGTGCCACCACCGGCTCAGCAGGGGCAGCTGGCCCTGCCACCGTGGTGGCAGCTGCCACCGTGGTGGCCTCGGCGGGGGCAGTCTCTTCGATGAAGAGGTCCTCCTCCACCACGGGCACTTCAATGATTTCCACCACGTCGTCTGAGGGAAGATTGGCCATTGGTGACGATCAGGAGGCGGATGACTACTAGTATACACGAAGGAGTGGCTAGTTGGCTAGCTAGCTAAGACTGATGGAGCTGCAAGAGTGAGCTAGCTAAGACTAGTGGGATGGATCGATCGAGTTTGTGTGAATTGATGGTTAGATCAGGGTGCTATATATAGAGGCCCGGCGACAAGGCAAGAATGGTGGGGGAGAACACACACAAAAGGGCTCAGCAGTCTGGCGATTTTTTTTTAAACCCACCTTGATCTAATAAAGAGGTAGCTGTCGCTAGGGTGTGTACGTATTTAGCGTGATTAGCGTGCGTACGTGATTGGCCTGCAACGTAGTGGTTTAGCCTGTGTACTTGGCTAATAGTAACATATCCATGCGTGGATAGCGTGTAAAGGTACAGTATAATTAATAATGTGTGTGGACAATGTGTGCAACATATGCATGTAACATACTACTGTTTTATAAGTTTTGGTGGCCTATTAGCATGGTTTGCATACGGTGTTAGAGTGTGATACGTGATTAATAAATGTACATGATGCATCTAATAGCGTGTGAGATGAGTGTGGGTAACTTGAGTGGACAACATTTTAGTACAGCAGATAACTTTTTGTAACTTTTTAGATCAGGTAAGCCTTTTGACGCACATATAATGTGTCGTGTGCCTGACAGCAGCCTGCCCGCTCATTAGGGGTGCGGAGGGGTTATTTTTGTTTTTTTCTATCTTTTAATTTATTAAGTAGTTCATAATTAATATTTGAAAAATCAACAGTCTAGATTTATTTGAGATATTATCCTAGATAAAAGGAGTATGTTAGCATTGATCGATAGATATAGATTATTTAAAAAGACATGGATTGGTTCAGATTAGTTCATTAAATGAGTTCTAAGTCGTCAACCCCCATTTAACAATCAACTGAACTTTTGTTTGATGGAAAAAAATATTGATTAGACACCGCCTTATTTAACACTATACTTTATTCTCAAATCTAAATTTAGCCAAAACTTTAATAATGTATTTGGGGATTTGGACTTTGGCAAAATAACTTTCATGCACACCACTTAGGTAGAAATCAAACCAAACATATTCCTATCACATGTCTTGTTCTCTGGTTAGTCATGCAAATGGATGAGACTCTTATCAACTTTGGGTCGATTTCGCTGTGCTGCTTAGACAACATTAGGCACCACCACCTTCGGCCCAAAGCTAGTATAGGAATATTTGAGCCGATTGTACTGTTCTGCAGGAGAAGTTGTTCATGGATCAACTGTCTTGCATTATAGTAATAGTGAAAAGTAAGGAGATGATAGGGATGAGTTTTCTATAAAAGCCAGGTTTACCTCTGTTTAAAAAAAAAAAAGAGATGATAGGGAAGGTGACAGGAAGAACTCGACGGTGACGTGCATCACTACACCAGAGCTAGGGGCAATGGACGGGACCCCACTCACAGTCCTACGGGAACCGGAGCTTCTACTAGGGTGCATCCGGGCATCCGGCATTCTGCACTGCTGGCTGCTTTAAAGCTTTGTAGGTTTGCCGACGACCTCTGTTCCTAAAGTTTTAGATATTTGTGTCAAAAGTTTAATTTGATCTATAGAAAATACATATAATATTTATATTTCTAAATAAAATTATTAAAAAATATATATAAAGATGTTTCCGATGATACTAAGTAATTGTGTACTATAAATATCAATACTTTTAAACATAGAATTAGTTAATGTAACACACACGCAGCGGAGAGGGGTGGATTGGGGCTAGTGGATTGGAAGAGGAGGGAGGGAGGGAAGGGGTGGCGCGCGAGGGCGGCGGCGGCGGCGAGGGCTGTGAGGGGGAGAGAGCGCGCAAGGGGATTTGGAACAAAGGACTTTCACCAAGAGGCAGGGAATCCTTATCGATCGGATCCTTCCTTTACAAATCCAACTAATATCTAAATTATTTAATAAAATAACTAATTAAGATAACCGTGCGGAGGTGGGTGGGCGGAGGGGGGGAGGGTGGCGTCCCCGTGGTACTGGGGGCGATGGCAGGCAGCTTGCGCGCCTCCCCTAGGGTTTAGGGAGGCCGCGGCTCACGTCGCTGCTTTTCTCTTTTTCTGGCCCTTTAGACGCAAACTCCTTGTTTTCATGTCATGCATGGTGCATGTATGCCAGTTAAAAGTTATTTCTAGGAAACAATAATAATATTTATTTATTTTAGGAGTGACAACACAACAGCCAGATAATTTTATGTCTTTTATATCAACCAGATTCCCTTTATTTTTTTTAGAGACGGAGCGAGTAGCTCTTATCACTACTACAGATTCGGTTATCAGTGCCGGCACCTTTGCTGTCGGTTATGCAAAACCGGCAATGATAACCCATCTGTGCGGTTCTTTGCTTTGAAAATCGTAACATGTCCGGGATCCATGAGAACCGACATCGAAGAGCCTTTATCGGTGCCGGTTAGCATTTGGAACCGCCACCGATGCCCTCGGTGTACATCATTTGCCGGTTCTAAACTAGAACCGACATTGAACATATCCTTTCAATGGCGGTTCTGGCTTGAAACCGCCAGTGATGAACCGACACCACAAAAAAAGGTGGCGGGCGTCCTCTTCTTCCTCTCCACTCGCCATTACGGAAAGTAGGAGGAAGCCAGCGTGGGCCTCCTGTCTCCATTGTTGCGGCTGCTGTGTTCTCCATGAATGAAGCAAGGTTTTTTTGAAATTAGGCCAACCGATTGCTTTATTTGCACTAAAGGTTAGTAGCCAACAAGCGAATCCTTGGATTGTGACCATTAATTATGGCTAATTTGTTTGATATGATCTTTTTTTGTGCTTTCTTTTCTAGGGAGCTTGAAATTAGATTTTGAGGGAGCCTTGAAATCGAATTGTGGATAATCTCTTGTACAAAAGGTTAGTGTGTACCAACCTATATATTTCTTAGGTATATCTGCATGATCAATGCTAAAGATTGATATTAATTAGTATGTGATATATTAATTGGTTAGTGTTAGTTAGCACTAGAGAGTCTAGATTAAATTCTTATTATGATAAATATTAGTATTGATTAATATTAGAGCCGATATGTGATATATTGATTGTACAGTGTTAGTTAGCAAATGAACCAATATGCTTAGTATTGATTAATATTAGTATGTGATGCTATAAGTAGTTGTAGGTAGTTACAAGTTGAGAGTATTATTTCTATTAGATTTATGAGGAGCAAATTAATTATTTTGTCACCTACCAAAACATTGTTTAATTTAGACTTAAATTATTGTCAATGGTGCAGTCTCCACTATTTACACATCACCTAGCTAGACATTGTGTGCAAATAAAATATTTTGATGGTAATTTTAATGGTTATGTCACATACCATAATAATTCTTTATGATTATTCTACCGTAATTTATGTGAACAAATTATTTGTATGTTAACTTTAATATTGTTTAATATTTGGTGCAAACTAAATGTTCATGGAATAATCTTTAATTCTAATATTGTTGTCTCTAATTTTTTATTTTCTTATATTTCATGTTTCATCGCATGTCTGTATTGTTTAGCTATAAAATTTAATTTATTTGTGTGTTTGTATCATTTTTTTGCGTGTCTTGATGTGTCCTAATATTATCAATGCAGAGATGGATCGAGAGTGGATGTACGGTGTGTCCCGAACGGACCCACGGTACTTGATTGGTGTCTCCAACTTCCTCCATGTAGCCAAAGCTAATGTTCGTGAGGGGCAACCTGTATTCGGGTCCATGCAAAGATTGTGGAAATGTTAGAAAATGGAGAACGTTGGAGTCCATACGTACACATTTGATCACAAGGGGTTCATGAGAGACTACACGATATGGAGTATGCATGGGGAAGTTGTTGACAATGTTCCACAAGAACATTACAATGATGATGTGCCCATGCCTGACATAGCCGTCCACGAGAATGTGACAAACGAGGATCCTAGTGTCAACACGTGTACCGAGGCTACCGCCGTTAATGATATGTTGAGGGATACATTAGGCGGCGACAATCGAGCATAATGATGGCATTTCGCAGTTGCTACATGATGTTGAGAGTGGATTCCTTAGCGATAGACAGTTGAAAAAAACTAGAGAAAATGAGAAAAGATGGCAAGACACCATTGTATCCGAGGGTGTGGACCGAGCAAACTTGAAGCGAACATTATGCTATTGGAGTTCAAATCTTCAAATGGATTGAGCGATAAAGGCTTCGATCATTTGCTAGGAATAGTAAGAAAAACTGCTACCACCACAAAATGAGCTTCCGAAAAAGACATACCTATGTAAGCAAATGATCCGTCCAATCGGTCTTGAGGTTGAAAAAAATCCATGCGTGTCCCAATGATTGCATACTATACCGTGGAGATAAATACAAAGACTTGGATGCGTGCCCTAGGTGTAAAGCTCCTAGGTACAAGCAAGGGCCGTCCAATGATGGTAGCAAGACAAAAGGAGGGCCTGTAAAGGTAGTCTGGTATTTTCCTATAGCTCCACGGGTGCATAGGCTATTTGTAAATGCAAAGTCAGCCAAGTTGTTCGCTACCGGCACGGTGAAGAGCGTAAGAAAGATACAATGCTGCGGCACCCAGCCGATGGGGCAGACTGGAGGACTATTAACACTATGTGCTATAAGAACATTGGTGGTGAGGTGCGACACCTTTGGGTGGGTTTGAGCACAGATGGGATGAATCCTTTCGACCAGGTTAGAAGCAATCATAGCACTTGGCCAGTGACGCTTTGTATATACAACCTTCCACCTTGGTGCTGTATGAAGAGGTCATACATCCGGATGCCACTCTTGATCCAAGGGCGAAACAACACTGGGAATGATATCGATGTTTTCCTAGAACCGGTGATTGATGAATTGTTGGAGTTGTGGCATACGAGGGGGGGTACCAGATGTTTGGGATGAGTATAAAAAGGAACATGTGACAATCAAGGTAGTACTAATATCACTTTGGAATGATATCGATGTTTTCCTGGAAAAGAAAGATTGTGGGTGTTGAAGGAGTCACAGACGAAGAAGACTACAAGGGTTACCTGGGAAATGGCTCCCTTTGGATCGGCGTTAACCTAGCTATCCTTGAAGAGAGTGATGAACCGGCTTATGTATGCGTTGTGATCATGATGAGTCCATCATTGTTCCTGCACCTTAACAAGACTTTTTTTCTGAAATTATGTAATTAATCTTAATGATCATGTAATCATAAATTTAGGTTGCCTCAAGATTTTTTATTGTACGACAATAAGCGCATCGGAAATATTTTCAACTCATATTGTAAATTCATATATTTTAATTATTTCTAATTTTACGAATTGTGGCTCATTGAATTGGGGTAGCTTTTGTTACGAACAAAGCTGCGTCATCAATTCAATGAACAATGCCAATCCCGCAGCCTTTTGAAAAGGGTCGGGTTCTTGGTGGCGGTTTTGCATGAGAACCGCCACCGAAGAAGGCTTTAGTGTCGGTTCATTAAAAGAACCGCCAGCGATGTAGCTTAACCGAGTGCGGTTCTAATTTAGAGCCCGCAATTGAAGCCCACATCCATCAAAAACTTAAAAATACGCGCCTCACGCCTATCGGGGAAGGTCCCGGCTCTCATGTATGGCCGATGGCACTTTGCTCCCGGCTATATAATGGCAACCGGAGGAGGGTCTCCAAGCAAGTGCTTCCTTTCCTTCGCTCTTCGCTCCTCTGTATGTGTGTGTTCTCATATACACACCAGAGGTTTAGGCTGGTTTTACTAGATGTTCTCTCTTCGGGAGAACACTAGAGGTTTATCTTTGGCTCTATATTTTCCCACTAGGAGAAAGCTTTTCGATATACAAATATCACTATGCGTAGTCTAGGATGACACACAAGTGGGTACTAGAAGAATGTTTCGATGGAGCTACGCAACCGTTTGGAGGTATCGGGAGCGAAGTATCGTAACATTATATAGCTGTTACATTTACTTGTATTAGATCGATGCATCCATGCATGTGCTCTGGGGCTGCTTGCGGCCGGGCATGGGTTCATCACGCTACCTCCAAAGGTGTAGTTCTACTACCATCTCCGACATTCTTTGCATCCACTTCGACCCGACACTGGGTGCTAGAAGAATGTTTACGAGATGGTTATCTTTTTATGTGTTTGTATACTTCGATCGTAACTTTGACCTTGTAGAGAAACAAGGTTTTTGTATTTATGAAATAAATATAATTTGTATCCTTGCAATAAATGTAATTTGTATGTGTGTGTGTTTCAATTTGTATTTTTTAAATACGTAATTTGTATTCTCTCTCACAAATGTAATGTACAACAACAGTATAAAACAACCGAGACAAGCTTACATAGTCTAACACATAAATATACATAAAAGCGATACAAAACAAAGTAAAAATTAACCTCTCTAACCTAATTTGGGGGTGGCATACGAGTCGTTATCCATTCATGGTAGTGTATATCACGAATGGTGTAACCACATTCCCGGCCAATCAACGAAGGCCAATGCTCGTATTAGTGCACTCTCTCTCGTGCCTCACAAATACGAACACACGGTCGACCATAGATATAGCCTACTATACGACTATTGGCATCCACCCCTCAAGTAATTATTATGCCATACTTGGCATCCTTGTGTAGTGAGTGGCCAAAGTGTGCTTCATAGTTCCAGGAATAACCAAGCTGCTCAATAGCTTGATCTAGAGTGGCTGACAAGGCACATGCAGCATATGTATAATCATGGAGAAGAATCTGCAGAGAAAATTAGAGATAGTTTAATAAGTGATCTAATATTTAAAATACGTAGATATATATAAAAATTATTATGTAGATTTGTGAACCAGGTGTAATCTAACTTTCTCAAATGGAGAAATGACCTAAATAAAAGTTGTACATAACCATGAGTGCACCAACTTTGCAGTTCAAAATTTTTTGATTTGAGGAAATTTACATGGCTCAAATTTGGCCGGAGATTTGAATTTTGAGTTGTTTCAACATTTTTCAAACATAGTGTTTGCAAGAATTGTCAAATGGTGAAAATGCATTAATAAAAGTTGTAGGGAATGATGGGTTCACCAAGTTTGATGTTCAAAAATTTTTTATTCGAGGCACTCTATACTTTGCATAAAATGCAGTGGAACCTCTCATAAATTTAAAATTTGAAAATTTCAAATCTAAAAAACTAGTCAAATTACTATATGGTCACAGTAGGTGGATAGAGGTTGATTTTATACAAATTTAGGAAAAAAAAATCATCTTATTTGCAGTTTAAATGAGGGAGAAAAACTGGTTACAAATATCATCAATTACACAAAAATCAGAAATCATACATGTTCATCCAAGTTCATGGGTGTGTAGGTCTGATTTCTGATTTTTTGTTATTGATGATATTTGTAAACAGTTTTTCTCCCTCATCCTAACTCCAAATGAGGTGATCTTTTTTTCTAAATTTGTCTAAATTCAAGCTCTATCCACCTTCTGGGAGCATATAGCAATTTGACCAGCTTTTTATATTTGAAATTAGCAATTTTTAATTACGGACCGTGTAGGTTGTATCAATAAAAAGTAATTATGAAATTTTTAATCTAAATTAGTAAGAAAGTAATTAATACACATTTATTATACAGTGAATATTAAATAGAAAAATATAATTCTAAACTACACTTAGGATCGGTATATATAAATAAAATTTAAAAAAAATTTGGCCCGGGTAGGGATTCGAACGGCCGCCGCGCGAGAGAGTGAAAGGGTTTAACCATTGCGCTATGTGGGGATGTTCGGAGAAGATAGGGTATTTATTTTTTTATTGTTCAAGAGTTCACTGCCGGCTGGGCTTTAGCACCGGCAGTGATATGGGCCTTCAGTGCCGGTTCCGTTTAGCACCAAGATCGAAGGGGGTCTTCACCGCCGTATTTGGGATTTAGCACCCGGCGGTGAAAGGTGGCCTAGTATAAAAGCCGAGCCCTTCGCGCCTCTTCTTTCAAAACCACTCCGACACCGGGAACAACCACGGAGCATTCCGCCGCCCCTTTCGCCGTCGCACATTGCTCGCCGGTGCTCGCCGCCGTTCCGAGGACGCCGCACGCCTGCACCGCCCGCGCCTTGGCCTCCGGGCACCTCCGCCGTCCTCACCGCTCGTCGTGCGCGCGCCCTCAACGCGACCGTCGGCGCCCACCGGAGCACACCGCCGCCGCATACGTACTACGCCCCCGGAGCACCTTCGGCAGCAAGGAGGCTGCACCACCGGAGCACCGCCGCCACCGCCATTCTTACCGACGCCACCAGACCAGCAGGGAGCGCGGGCCACCGTCTTCCACCTTGTCAACAGTGAGTTCGGCCACCACGCCCTCCAAGTGTTCGATGCAATGCCACTAAGAAATTTTCTCACAATTCTTGCTACCTTTGTCCATATATTAGCTTGCAATGTTGTATGAAATGGTATTGATATGTTTGCTATGTCCATTTTGAAGAATTTGTGTCCATAAAATATGATTACACTACATTAATTTTTGACCATGAAATATTAATTAATGCTATTGCTTTAGTTCAGATATATGATTATACTATTATTTGAGAAATGCTATTGCTAAATTACATATGATTTTAGAGATATATATGTATATATATACCCATCATTGTGCTATGTGCCCATTACTTTAAATTTGCTATGTGACCAGTAAATGCTATTACTATGTGACCATGAGTGTGCATGAATTAATATGGTTAAATCTATATTTGAACTTGTTTGTTCATAATCGCAGGACTTAATATGAGTCTACATTTATTGCTATATATGGTGACTCAGATGCTACTTCAATTGATTAATTAGTTGAAACCCAATTACATTGTCTCAATCTTTAGGCCACATGGGAAAACGGTATGTAGTGTTTGTTGGCCGTGCCCCAGGCATCTACCGTACTTGGGAGGAGTGCCATCCTCAAGTGAATTGCTACCCGGGTGCATTGCACAAGAGATACGACAAAAAATCTAAAGCAACCGAGGCCTACCATGCATATATGGCACGGTGTGGAAACCGTGTTCCCCAAAGCGAGCACCGTGTAGTTCCTCTACACGCAGGAAATGGAGGTTGGAGATAAGGCTGTCGCCGTAGATAGGATTCACACTAAGGATATCATCATTTTCTTTCTAGTTATGTTCATTGCCTTTTTTATTTGGAGGTTAATGTAGAGTGTACGCGACTTGTAGTAAGTTGAAGGTCATTGTAATTTATTTGGCTTATGAAGTTCTAATTTGGTGTATTAAATATATATATATATATATATATATATATATGTTGTGTTTCCTAGCTAATATATGGTTCCTGTTATTCCATGTAGCCAAATTAAACAACCCATCATATCTAGTCTCGACAACCATATAGACAGAGGTAGAACGATGACTATTCGTCGTCGCCAATTCACCGGGTCGCCGAAGTACTATGGCACAAGAAGAAGCGGCTAACAACACTGCGAGAGACCCACCGGAAGGACCACAAAATAGGGACGAGAAACGAAGGTGCCAATGATGATGGTGAAGCGGATGACGAAGCATGGACCCCTAGCGGTTGTCTCCAGCTTGACCAAGACGAAGAGGTATATTTGTTAGGTCATAATTAAATGATTACAAGCACTCTAATCAATAAATGCAAGGGAGAATCTAAGGCGAATTAATTGGTTTTGTGTAGCCCTGGATCAATGGAGGAACCTAGTGGATGCAGTGCAGCAAAGCCAAGGTCCAAGCGCGGTGTGTCAAGGCTTCCTACGGGAAAGGATGCGCACTGGCACATCTTTGAGTTCGACCAAGTTGGGGAGCCACTACTCCCACGCAAGGCGTTGGGGCCATACAAGACTATCCTCGGGATTCTTGCGAGGGACTTCATCCCAATAAAGTTTAGGCGCTGGATAGGGAAAAAAGATGACGTTTGGAAGGTTCCTGAAACTTTGAAGGAGGAGTTATGGACAATGTTCAAAGGATATTTCACTTTCCCTCGTGATTATGATGAGCGGGTAGTCAGAAAAAGGGTTATAGAAAAATGGGGATCGCCTTCAAGAGTTATAAGACGAAATTGCAAAAGGAATATATCAATGAGCAGGAGGATCCCGACTTTGATAAAGGTGACCACCACAAGCAGAGGCCCTACTGGGAAGAATTCAAGCGATACAGGAACTCAGATGAGTATAAGGATTTGAGTGCGAAGAACAAGGAAAACTCAGCAAAGTCGACAAATCCTCACCGTCTCGGCTCTCGTGGCTATTCCAGTAAGGTGCTTCAATGGGAGAAGGAGTTTGATGAGATGGAACGCCGTGGTGTTACGCCTGAGACTGCCGACTGGCAGATTAGGTCTCTTCACTTTGTTATGGCCAGGGGTGCACGGCACAATATTGAAGACGGCACCCTATCAGTCCCAAATGAACATGTGGGCAGCCTAGTTCAGACTATCTCCACTCTAACGGAAGAGGTGAACCAAGGGAGACGCAGGTCTGATAGGGAGAACGACGTGCTCTCCCAGACACTTGGTAACAAGGAGCACCCCGGCCGCACAAGGGGAGCTGGTCTTGTGAACTGGAGGGTAGCTTTCGAGGAGGACATTGCTTCTTATCGTAGCCACACAAGGGCTAGACAAGAACGAGAGGCGGCTAAAGAAGCTATGTATGAGAACCGGCTAAAGATAATGGAAGACAGAGTTAACCAACTTGCTGCTATGGCCTCCGAAGCACGAGGTCCTCAGACCTGTGGATCTGCAGGCCCCGTCCCCACATGCATGAGCCCAGTGGTTAAGGGTCGTAGTAGCTGTGGATCGACCCCCATGGATGATGCTGAGGCGAGATTACCTCATCCGGTGGACAACATAACAGAAGCGGTTAATGTGAGGCTGTACATCCGCCAACAATGGACGACCGACAAGGTGGCGGTCGGCCAGGCTTGGCCTCAAGGAGAAGGGTTAACTAATGGTCAACCAATTCCTTTGGGTTATTGGAATGTCACCATTGATACAATTCTGGATAAAAAGTTTAACAAGATACCCATTGATTACCCTGCACAAGAAGATAGGCCGCGGCTGGTTCAGAACCTTCGTCTTCGTGTCCCGTGGCGGAAGCGGTACATGAAGCTCGACCACCAAGAGTCCTCGGATGATGAGGATGAAGCTGAATCTTCACCGGACAGATGTCATGACCAAGCTCTCCCAATTCATGATGCGCCTGCTCATTCCCCAGCCTCAACCCCCTAGACTGGATGAGGTATCTCCGCCTGCACCCCCTCCATCACCCCCCCAAGGAATGTGGGGGATCCGGCTACGGCTCCTACCCCCACTTTGTCAACCCCGAGCAATGTGGGGGCTGCACCTCCTCCACCTCCTCCACCTCCTCCCCCGCCTCCCCACAATCCTTCATCTTCGGCCGGAAGACATGATAATCGTAGACCCCCTCCCCCGTCAAAATCAAAAGAAGCTGCAAGGCCGATTCCCGCAACTAGATCTAGATCAGGCAAAAGGTCCTCTGATTCTATAAAAGAGGATGCCAACAAAGGAAACAAAAAGCAAATGAGCGGGAGTATTACATCTAAGATGAAGCAGAATGACATAGAATTGCCTAACCCAGAGGCATGCAACCGATTTTTGAGAAATCTATGGCAGCCTTCGAAGTGGACGACTGTGTCTGAGTTTAACAGACAAGCTCGCAGCAAGCTCAATGAAGAAAGGGAGGATGAGCGGTACCTCTGTTCCGAGCTAGAAGTATATAAATTGATGGAGCAGAACAACAGCCTATCCCTAGAGGATGCTAGGGCCATAGTTTATGGTGGTACTAATAAGGAGTATGAAATGGCAAAACCAGCATACAAGTATCAAAGAGGTCAAGATTTGCTGGAAACAAAAGAGCAGATGAAGGCTCTTACAACACGTATGCGTGATTTACATACTTTTTACTTGGCTGAGGCAACTGAAACAGATCAAGGTGGGTTTGAAGCAATTATTCCGGCCGGAGAAGTCTTTGATCATCTTGAGGAAACTTTGCAGTACATAGCTTTTGAAGACTTATTCCAATTATATCAAAGACGCGACCTCGATACACAGATAATGGTCCTGTGGACTATGTAAGTACCCTACTACCCGCATGAATTCATAAATAACTACATCTTTTTTTCATTATTAGTCATATCTCATACTCTATGTAGGTGGCTACATGAATACACGATACGAAATAACATTAAATATGTAGCCTTCTTGGACCCAACCATAGTGAATGAGCCAACTTGTAGAGGAGACGAAGGCTACGGACCGAATGGAATGATACAAATTCTCTCCAAGGTTGTTCAAGGGTTTTGCCAAAAAAAGATAAATCGAACGTGCTCTTGACCTATAACTGCGCGTATGTGGTCTCTACCATTATTTCTACGTATTTTATATAGCTAATTAAACTATTTAATATAAATTGGACTTTGTGGTTGCAGGCACCATTTTATCTTTATCGATGTCGATATTAAAAGAAACCTTATTGAGGTGTGGGACTCTAGAAAGAATCCCCTAACTCGATAGGTCCTACTACTGTATGCGTTACAAGAGTAAGTTAACATTTTTATAAACAAATAAAGTTATATAGTTATATATATATATATATGTGTGTGTGTGTATGTGTATACCACACTTAATGTTACTCTTCTTTCCCAATTAATATTGTGGCGCAAGCGCATGCAAAGTAAACTTCAAGGTGCAGGAAATGCGTATCGGTACCTAGACCAATCAAGCAGTTTAATAATGAATGTGGGTTCTACGTAATGTGGGCCACGAGGCAATGGTTTGGCATGAAAAACGTCAAAGCAGATCGAAGGTATTAATTCCATTTTTATATGCCATAAAATTCTCTTATAGCTTATATTAATGCTCCCTATTGATTGCTCGACAATGAGGCGAAATATGGACACAATATGATCCCGGACATGGAGATTCAAGGATTTCAAGAGGAGATAGCGGAATTCATCTTGAAGCATATTGTGAGCAAAGAAGGAAAATACTCCATTGCCCGCTCGAAGAAGTTCAAGAATAATTACGAGCCAAAGCGGTGGCTAGACTTTTATAATTGTTCCATTGGATTACGGTGGTATTAGAAAGGACTATTAATGTATATGTAATATTAATGTATGTAATACTAATGTATTTGGTATGTTGTTATCAAGGTTTCAGTTTTATGATTTTGTTTTCCTACCAGAAAATTATGATTTTTAATATAATATAAAAACCAAATTGAAAATGGGAATATAAAACAATTCTTGAAAAATAAATTCAGTGTCGGTTGTCATTGAGGCCGCCGGTGATATCTGTAACCATCATCGGGCGGTTACAGCATCAAACCGCCACCGATCCTTCACTCGATCACTACCGGCTTTGATTTCCAACCGCATCGATGCCAAAGATAACACCGCCGGCTTCGATATACAACCGGCAAGTGTTATTTGAACTTCGAGTGCGGTGCATGGGAACCGACATCGATGACCAACCCTCATCGGTGCCGAGTAGGCTATGCCGGTTCAAAATCCGCACCGATGGGGGGGTTTAGGGCCGCCAGTGATGTGCTGATCTGAGGTAGTGTATTATATCTGTAAATAGAGAAGATCGTATTCATAGCGATATGGTGCTGTTTGATTCGTCGGTTTTAGGCCCTCATCGATTCACGACGTCAACGGATAGCGATGCTTAGTGTTTGGTCAACGGCTCTGTTCGCAACCGATCGAGTAAACGATTACTGAGCAATACAATCTCGATCCTAGCCGGGCGCTCCCACCACGGCGTTATCCGGTGGTTCCGTTACTTCTCGTTTTCGCTCGACTTTCTTCCTCCTCGCGAGCTCACATGATCCACACGGTCGCAGTCCGCTGAATCGAGGTCACGGCGGAGCTAGCCGGCACCGGCAGGACTATCCCGATGACCCCACCACGGCCGCGCGCTCGCGGCGCCTAGCGGCAGGCCAAGATTACGAGGGTCTCGATCCTCCGCTTGTCGCCGGCGGAGCTTCACCTGCCTGCAACAACAAGGCGAACAGAAGGGAGCAGCTGCGGCATGATGCAGGACAGCAGGAGCAAGCAACGGAGCCAAGGCTCATTCATGGGCGAGCGGAGAGAGCAATCACCGGGGTCCGGGCATAGCAGACGAGCAAGGCGGAGAGCCTCAGGCCTGGCCGTTCAATTCCCAAAGCAAACCAAACGAAACCTTGTTCTCTTTGCAACTTTTTGTACTCTCTCTTCATCACATCAAGTTTTTACTCACATGTATGGAGCATTAAATGTAAGTAAAAAAAATAACTAATTGCACAGTTTGGTTGTAAATCACGAGACGAATCTTTTGAACCTAGTTGGGTCACGATTGGACAATATTTGCCAAATACAAACGAAAGTGCTACAGTTGCGAATTTCACTCTCTCTCTCCTCCATCTAAACAAGGGCTAGGTATTCCATTCACGTTGTGCAGCGAAACGTAACCAAACAAACCCAAATTGCCATACATGAGAACATATAGAAATAGGTAGACAGAGAACAGGAACCAACACGAGACACAACAAGCTGCAGCGGCAGCAGGCATGGGGCATAGCGCCACTGGCACCGGGGCCCATCACCACCACCACACTTTATTTAAGTCCACACCATAACGGATACTACAAGCGATAGCCCGAGAAGGCCCCTGGCTGCCGCTGCCTGAGCAGTGGCACGATCTCACTCGCTGGCCGCGGCGGGCTCCTCGGCAGCAGGTTCCGCCACCGGCTCCGCGGCAGCAGCCTCGGGCTCAACAGTGACGGCTGGCTCTGCCACCGCCTGGGCGGGGGCAGCCCCGTCGATCTGGAACAGGATGTCGTCCAGCGTGCCCGAAGGATTCCAGGATTTCCACGACACTCCCAGTGCCATCTGGTGGTGGTACTGGTACCCCGGGAGTGGCCATTGGTGACAATCAGGAGGTTGCTGATGATGACTACACGAATTCAAAGGAGTGGCTAGTTGGCGGCTAGCTTAGCTTGAACCTGGAGCTAAGACTGATCGAGCTGCAAGAGTGAGCGATCAGCTGAGAGGATCGGTCGAGTTTGTGTGGAGCGATAGATGTGGTGAGACCGGGGCGCTATATATAGAGGCCCGGCGGCAAGGCCAGGATGGTGGGGATAACACACAAAAGGGGTTCAGCAGTCTGCCGGATTTTTTTTTTTTTTTTTGAATACCCCTTGTGATCTAATAAAGAGCTAACTGTCGCTACTGTGTACGTATGTGGTTAGTATGATTAGCACGTACGTGATTAGCCTGCAAAGTAGTAGTAGTTGTTAGCGTGTGTGTGGTTGGCTAATACTAACATGTGCGTGAGTGGAAAATATTAACAAAACCTGGATTATTTCATGAAATGAGTTCCGAGGCGTCAACCCCCATTTAACAATTAACTGAACTTTTGTTAGATGGAAAAAGAATTAGTTAGACAACCGCCTTATTGGACACTATACTTTATTCTCAAATCTAAATTTAGCCACAACTTTGTAAGGTATTTGAGGATTGAAGTTTGGCAAAGTAACTTTCATGTGCATCATTTAGGTAGAAACCAAACCTATTCCTATCAAGTGTCTTGTTCCGATTAATCAAAGGCAAATGGATCGATCGGGTTACTATCAACTTTTGATCAAGTTCGTCTTCTTGTTGCTTTGTCTGATAATGTGTCTGGATAGCGTGTCAAGGTACAGTATCTTACTATTACTAATTAGAGGCCCCAATGCAGGCTCCACGTTAATCCTCACCGGACACGCTAAGAAAAAAAGATAAATACTAGAAATTCTCACGTTGATCAGAAACATCCAACCAACAATTCAAAACACCCAACCATCCACAACCATTGGATCTATTTTTTCCTATAAAATTACCCACCTTTACCACGATATATTAAAAAAAGTAGCCAAAAACTAATTGCTTGGGAGAAAAACGCTTTCATTGTGCGGAAAATGCTGTGCCTACCCACGTTCACACATTAGGCTTATAATTAATAGAATATCTAAGATATTCATGATTTTTATTAATAAAAAAAATTAGGTACGGCCACATGTCGTTCAAGGTTTGTTAATAGAATATCTAAAACACTAATAAACGTGATTCAGGATCCTCAAAAATCTATAGGCTATTGCCACCAATGACCAGCCAAAAAAATCTATATTGATCGATAACCATGTAAACCTTGGAAGATATGGTCTAATCCGGCCCAACAAATAAATATTAGTGGCATGTGGCGAGGTGGCGGGCTCCGGCGCTCCGGTCTCCTCCAGCGAGAGAATTAGATGAGATGGACCTCGACACTTCTCCCTTCAGTATCAGCATTCGGCCTCTCCCGGCTGCCCTTCTTGGCGAACCTAAAATCCGATCCCTTGCCGCCATCGAGCTCCAGTACAGACTCCGACAAGTATCCCGGTGCTGAGGCCTGCAATCTCAAGTAAACTCCTCCCATCGCTGTGTCTTTTCACTCCAGTACTAGGTTGCCTGATCTAATATCTGTACTTCTCTCTCTGCTTTGTTAGTACGAGATTGTAATTTGCATTTTCTTAAGTGATATCTACTTGAGGCATATATAGACCATATCTAAATACTCCCTTCATCTTAAATTGTAAGTCATTCTAAAAATTTTAGAGAGTCAAAACATCTTAAATTTGACCAAAATTATAGAGAAAATTACCAAAATTTATGACATCAAATAGGTATGTTGTAAAAATATAATTAATTTTGCCAAAAATCTAATACTTATTTGCTAAAAAATTTTATAATTTTATTATAAAAATTCAGTCAAACTTGAGATGTTTTGACTCTTCAAAATTTTTGAAAAAAACTTATAATTTGGGATGGAGTTAGTATATAATAAAACCTATGCGTCTGAGAGAAATCATAGCAAACTTCTAATTTAGAATGAAAGAAAGGTTTGTCAAAAATATCATGCCTTGAGTACTAAATAATTTAGATACAACGGTACATAATATATCAATAAATATTAGAGGCAATCTACCAACACCAATAAATAAGATATACATACCGGCAGCCTATATATACTCACTCTATTTCAAATTATAGTTTGTTTGACTTTTTAACCAAATATTTGATCAAGTGCTGGCAAGGACCAAAGCATAATAATTTCACTATTACAAGGGTGCAACATGATCAAGATAAACAGCTACCAAGGTGCCATATCAACACGTCAAAGTGTAAAATTCTCCAATCTATTTGTATTATTTTCACATACAAAAACATTAAGGAAATAGAAGATCATATATAATCATTGGACATAACTAATATTAGTGCTTTTATACGTCGCATGCTTCTTCAATGCAAAGGTCGGAAGTGATCTCAAGATTGTTTTATCAATTTGATGTAATTATCTTGAGTTTAAAATGCACCCTTTATAAAAAAAAAATGATATTAGTGCAGTGGAGTTTAGACAAAAAGATGCATATATTCATGTTAAATATAAAAGATACCATATATTTTGGGAAAATAATTTCAGGTATGGATAAAAAGACAAATTCTCAATTTCTAGGAGAATCAAGAACTTCTAATGAACATTTGTACATAGTTGAATACCAAAACAGCCGCTGCACACTCATATATGATATCCAACAGCACCCAAACTCAGATACAAAAAGGAGAAAATACAAGGCATGAGCAGAAGCATACTTATACTACGATAACAACGTGATGCTTGCAGATGCATTGGAATTAATAGACAGGTCACAATCGCATAATTTTATTTTAATGTTTATTGTGTTAAATAGTAAATTATTATGATTTGAAACATGGGTAGAGAATGTGTCTTTCCTATAATTTATTTGTGTATTGAGAATAACTTGCCTGTTTCACATAAGATTCTCTTTCTACAATCAAGTGCTAAACCACAACCAAGCTTCATGAAATATATGCTAATAGCACAATCTTTATCTACGTATAAAAACAAATAAAGATCCGTGCGTTGCACAGGTTGATGGACTAGTAATTAATTAATGTGTGTGGACAATGTGTGCAACATATGCATATAACATATTAATGTTTTATAAGTTTTGGCGGCCTGTTAGCATACAAAAAACTCGATCCTCGGTGGCTAGACAACTCTTGATATTCTGGCTTAAGAAGAATATCTTTTTATGCAGATCGATAAATCCCCAAACACCTATCCCACCCTTATATAGCGACAGCGCAGCTCCATGGCTATAGACTGTGCTTTGGATGTGGGACAAATGAGCAAGTTTTTTTTTATTTCCTTCCAGTAGCTGTGGCCAAAGCTACGAGAGTGAGTCCTTCGAGACTCGAACTATGACCAACATGGAGGGAAGGTACTGATCTGTACTGACCAAATTAAATGGTCAACGCGGTTGTTCATAGACATGATTTGCATATATGTTAGGGTGTCATACGTGATTACATGTACATGATCTGCATCTAATAGTGCATTATATTTGTGGGTAACTTGAGTACTTCCTCTGTCACATGGACTTTGTCGTTAAAAAACTGTGTCTCCCTCACAGACACAGTTTTCAAGTGACAAACTTCATGGGACAGAGAGAGTATGTTAGAAGCATGTTCGATGAGTGTGGATAACTTGAGTGGATAATATGTTAATTAGTGCAGATGACGTTTTACTATCTGTAACTTTTGGATCGGATAAGCCTTTTGACGCATATAACATGCTGTGCACCTAACGCTAGCCCACCCGCTCATTAGGGGAATGCATAGAGCATTTTTTTTTATTTTTAATTTATTAATTAATTCGTAAAATCTAAAAAATCAACAGTTCATATTTATTTGAGATATTACCTCGGTAGAAAGAGTATATTAGTTTTGACTAATAGATATAGATTATTAAAAAACCTAGATTAAGTCATTGTAAATGAGTTCTGAGGCATCAAACCCCATAATCAACTGAACTTTTGTTGGATGGAAAAATATAGTTAGAGAACCGCCTTATTTGAAACTATATATTCTCAAATCAAAATTTAGCCAAAACTTTGGTAAGGTATTTGGGGATTTGAAGTTTGGCAAAATAACTTTCATTTGCATCATTTAGGTAGAAACCAAACCTATTCGTATATATCAAGTCTCCTTGTTCGGGTTAATCGATCAAGGCTCTTATCAACTTTGGATCGATTACGTTGTGTGCTGCTTAGACAACATTAGGCACCACCACCTTCGGCCAAAAGCTAGCATAGAAATATTTGAGCCGATTGTACTCTTCTGCAAGAGAAGTTGTGCATGGATCAACTCTGTCATCATGTAATATAAATGCAAAAGGGCTCAGCAGTCTGCCGGAATTTTTTTTAAATCACCCTTGATCTAGTAAAGAGCTAGCTGTCGCTACTGTGTACGTGTTTAGCGTGTGTATGTGATTAGCCTGCAACGTAGTGGTTAGCGAGTGTTCTCGCGGTTAATACTAACATATGCGTGAGTCGATAGCGTGTCAAGGTACATTATCTATACCTAATAATAAAAAGGCAAAATTTCAGCCTGTTTTTTTCGTCCATCTATTTTTTTAGTCCATCTCTCTTCAACTACCGAACGATGAAGAGTTCCTTCTGTTTAGACTTATATATATAACCCGTGCTAGATAGCTCTTGTCTAACATGATACAGAGTCTGAGTTCAAAACGAATTGGTGAGTCCGGTTTGAAATAAACTAACGAACCTGCTATTACTAGAGTCTGGTTCCAAATAAAAAACTAATAGACCAATGTTCATGCAATAGTTATAGCCGAATTAGATTAGGTTTGTGTTCTCAAAATGAAGTCCAACTCCTCTATCTCTTGGGAAACAACGATGACTGTACACGGAGCACAGTTCATGTGCGTTTCGATTTTTTGCTGTTCACGTACATCACCCTCCTATCTAAATACTTCTACTTTTTTTATTTTTCTATAAATGCAAAATGTACATCACCTCCCTTTCTAATATTTATATTTGTATTTATTTTTCCATAAATATGAAACTACATCGCCCTGGTTTCTAAATACTTCTATTTTATTTTTTTCCATAAATATAAATGTTATAAATAAATAATAAATATAGTAATTAAGGGTCTTCGAGCCCTTGACTCATTTGTATAAATATAAAGCGGGCATCACCTTGGTTTCTAAATACTTCTATTTTTTATTTTTTCCATAAAAATAAATATTCTAAATAAATAATAAATATAGTGATTAAGGGTCTTGAGCCCTCAACTCATTTCTTAACAAATAGAGGGTTTCATCATTAAGTTGTTGACACAATTTTAATTACAATAAAATCTATTATATACCTAATATCTAATAATAAAGAGGCAAAATTTCAAACTTTTTTGCCCATCCAAATTTTTATCTTTCTTCCTCTAACTATGAGACAATGGAATTTCTATATATATAACACGTGAATAGCTCCTATCTAGCACGATACAGAGCTTGAATCCATTTTATTTTTCTGGTTTCTGTGGTCCATATCAGTTTTTGCTCTTTTAGTTTTCTATTTATGTATCTTTTCTAGTATTTTCTGTTTTTTCATATAAAAGATAAAGAAAATATATTTAAGCTATCTATGTCCATTTATAGAAGTTTGTTTAGAATGATTCTCACATGCTGCATGCCTCATTGTCATTCTATTAGACACAAGCAAAACGGGCGGCACGAGTGAGAAAAGCTAATGTTCCACCCGCACCACGCTACTCCATCTACTACTACGACCTGTCGACTAAACTAGGTACATGCCACTGACACCAATGAAGCGGGCCAGTGACGAGGTGGATGACGCGGGCGGATGAGATTGATGCTAGCTGCAGCTATACTACGACTGTGGCTCCATGTACATCGCCCACCACCGTTTGACAATGACAAGGCAGTGGACAAGGCAAGCGAGCTACCCGTTGCACCATGCCAACTTCATCTGCACTAACAAGGGCATGTCGCTTGACACCGACGTGGGGGATGATGTAGGCAGGTAAAGCTCATGGTCTGGCGGCGCAACTCTAACTAACGGGCTGACAAGGTTTCTACTTTGATGACTTCTACCTATCTCAAACTCTTTAGCGTATCCCGAAGAGGTGGCTGAGGATGTTGAGACGGTTCGATGACACCATCTCTATGGTTGTGTAACCACCACTACATCTCATTCGATACAGACAAGACGAATGGTGTGGGCAGGTGTAGCTAATGTGCTAGCTACACTATATGTCTGTATCGGGCCATGGATGCCAACAAGGCCATAGATCACGCCGAATTGTCATCTACACTTACACCAACACACATGTATTTAGATGACGACCATCACAACATAATTGGAGGTACTCTATTAGTCTTTGAAGGTGTAATTAAAGTGGAAGCTTTATTTTCGAGGCCCTAGGAACTAGAAGACCATGTTGCATCGTAAAAAAAGAAGACCGTGTTGCCTAAGCCAAATTGGTGCCAACAGGCTACATTTTTTTTAAAATATGAATAAAAGTATATATTGTCTTTGTTTCTTTTTTTATACTTTAGTACATTAGCATGCCCATGCTATTTTCTATGCACAAAGATATCCTTCTCCTTTTGTGAGATTTTTTTCCAAACAGGCGCGTAGTTTGATCCAAAGAAGAATTTAAACATATGATACAATCTCAAACACTGTTAGAGTGCACTTTCAAGATAAATGAAACTGCACAAACAATCGTTTGATAAATATCAAAGCATCTCTTGCTCATGTATACAAAGTTAGAGCACCACGTGTTTGTTAGATAAAATTCCAAATTACAAATCATCTACACAAACTATGCAATAAGTTGTATCTCCCGTTGCATCGCACGGGCATATTTCCTAGTAATTAATAATGTGTGTAGATATGTATGCAACATTATAAGTATCGATGGCCTGTTAGCATGATTTGCCTACCGTGCTAGGGTGTTACACGTGATGTATATCATCTGCATCTGATAGCGTGCTAGACGACGAGTGTGGGTAACTTGAGTGGATAATATACTGTAATAACGTGTCATGCACCTAACGCCAGCCGAACCGCTCGCTCATTAATTAGGGAGCATGCGTAGGGGTTGTTTTTGTTTTTTTTTCTATTTTAAATTTATCAAGTAATTCATAAAATCTAAAAAAAACAGTGGCTCATATTTATTTGAGGTATTTACGGATTTTGGAGATTAGCAAAATAACTTTCATGTGCATCATTTAGGTAGAAACCAAATCTGTTCCTATCAAGTCTCTTGTTCCGCTTAATCAATGCAAAGGGATCGGACTCTTATCAACTTTGGGTCGAGTTCGTTCATGCTGCTTAGACAATATTACGCACCAACACCTTCGGCCAAAAGCTAGCATAGAAATATTTTGAGCCGATTGTACTGTTCTGCAGGAAAAGTTTGTCCATAGATGAACGCTGTCTTGCAATATAATAGAAAAGCAGGTAATAAGGAGATGATGAGGAAGAAATCGATGGTGACGTGCACCACCGCACAAGAGCTAGGGGCGTTGGACGGGAACCCACACAGTCCTACGGAAACAGCATGTCCCACTTCCTGATGACGTCGGATGCCGCCAAATACGTGCTTCCATGTCATCCTACGACCACTTAAAATTAAAATGCGTGTGAGTGCTGCTTCCAAATTCTCGTTATATGAACAATCTTTGTGAACTGTCCCTTTGCATTTCAGTGCTGGGACATGATTGGAATCAACATGCAGAATCAGGCAGATCTCTTTCAGGCTATACAACAGATAAGGCTGCAAGCAAATCCTTCGTTCTTCATGGTAGTAGCCATCCTGATGTGCTGGTCCATCTGGAACATAAGAAACGACCTCATTTTCCAAGGAATTCCACCCTCATTGGTCAGAATCAAGGAGATCTTTGATAAAGAAATAAGAATCCTTTTCCTACGGGTTAAGGCCAGGCTGTCAGTCACTTTTGATCTATGGATACAGAATCTGCTGTAGCCTGCTTGTCCTTTCTCATTTTTTTTTCGTTTCTTTTCATCTTTCTTGATGTCTTTTCCTTAGTTTCTTAGTTTTTTCTTGTCTTCTGTTCTTTGTTTTTTGTTCTTTTTGTTTTTTTTCTTGTCTTCCGTTTTTTTTTTTTTTTTTTTTGTTCTTGTATCTCTGTTGTTTTTTTTTTTTCTAATAAACTCCTGTAGGGGCTTCTTTGCCCTTCCAGTTGAACAGCGAGCCGAAACTAGTTTAGGATTACATGAAAGGCGTTATTTGTATTCGTGAAATCTGACCCGTGTGTTCTATTTGCATGCATCTTTTTTTTCTTTCCTTCTTCTTTTTTTTTTTGGCAAAACTGTCATTTCCCCTGAGTACATCTAGTGCAAGTAACACAACATGAAAATTTTAAGGAACGGGCATAAATTGTTGATCTAATATCTAACCAATAGTTTTTTAGTTGCGATTCATTCTTAAGAGATTGAGAGTCATGCTAATTGAAAGGGTATGGTAGTAATAGGTGCCGAAAATCATAAGCTCGAGATGAGAAGAATCAAGATGCTCTTGCTGGAAAAACTGAGGTAGGCAATGTATATATTAATTAAGGGCACTTACACCTCCCAAGCAATCAACCAGTCCAGTTAGGCTCACTACCTTAAAAATAGGACCAACTAAAAGGATTTATGTGTTTTTTCAATAGACATCCAAATTTGAGTTGAAGAGAACTTGAATCTAGATGACTAGGTGCATGCATGACCGCTCCTTCCACATCCAACCAGTTGAGCCCTCGTGTTATTTGAAATGTGAGTTAATCATAGGGACGTTACCTTTTCAGTTCCAAAATCTAATTAGTGATATGCTCTCTCAGTCCTAAAATATAAAGGGATCCAAAAGTTCAAAATTTGTACCAAAATATAAAGTATTCTGGATCCTCAGACCCCTCTCTCATGTCTTTTTTGGCAAGACATATTGAGATTCCTTTTAAATTTGACATCACTCAAAACAATCAGCCAATAATTGCAGAGAATAACAATTGGATTACTAAGTTTTTACTAAGTATACAGAAGAATATATTAAGATCTACAATACTCCCTCCATCCCAAAAGTCATTTTGACTTTCTTGGAGGATCAAAACATTTTAGGTTCGACCAAATTAATATTAGAAACTAATAATATATATGATACCAGATAAGTATTATTAGATTTTTCATTAATTATATTTTTATAGTATACTATTTGATGTCATAAATCTTTATAATTTTTTCTATAATTTTGGTCAAACTTAAGATGCTTTGACTCTCTAAGAAAGCTAAAATAATTTATAATTTGGGATTGAGGGAGTACCAAACAAGCAGGTCTTATTGCCACGTGGATTTAGTAAATTAAAAGTAATTTGCTGTTGTAAATAGTTGGCCTGTTTTTTTATAAATCTGATTAAAATTAGAGAGGTGTGACTTAAAACCACTGGCATGCAAAACCTTGGAACAGAGGGAGCACTTTTAGTACCCTTCTACTCATACACTCCTATACCTTTGATCACTTACCTTGATTTTTTTTTCTTCTAATTTTATGTCACCAAAATTCACAAAATAATTCAATATTTTTCGACATCGAGTCAGTTGAAATCATCATTTCTTGAAGAATAATGGAGCAGGTACCTAGTCCTACTCCTATACATGTACCGAGTATCTATAGCGCATTTTCAGGATAAGAATTTATATTCTCGCCACATGTCCAAATTAATGTCGAGATCAAACAAGAGTTCTCAGGCTAATGACTGCAGCATACATGTTTAGCCGTTTGGCATTATTCGTAACAGGTCAACGAGGAAGATGATGTCAAACTATGCAATGTGTGACGGATGCTTTGCTTATTGTCAACCCGTAGTAGTTGCAATGGAAAGGTTTACTACTCTTCCCACCAAAAAAATAAGGGAAGAGTTGATCAGTACTCTTCAGTAATCGGGTCTTGCATGGAGCCGTTGCTATACCGGGCAAGAGAGAGATCTAATTCAGTTTGGAACCTGCTGCTCAAGGTGACATGTATAGCCTGTTTTGGATAGGGAACTCACCACGTCCGACATCTACCCGTCGGGCATGGAGTCGTCCGACCATTTCGACCCGGACGAGTGCATGACTCCTTTGTCCTTTATGCTGGCGGAGGATGACCCGGTGGACGGACTAATTCCCTCCACCAAACCAAATGGCGCGCTTTTAGGTTCAGATGCCTCCGGACGGTTCCATTCCCTGATCCAAATACGCTAAGATAGTTTCAGTGACTTCATGTTTAGTTGTTTACTTGCCTCCGTGCTTCGTGGCATGATGAGTTCCGACTTCCGAGACTTGCAATGTGAAACTGATATATTCTGAAACAAACATGTTCCAAGACTGTACATACAAAATTTATATATGTTGTTCTGATAGAATTATATTTCATTGAAAACTAACACCGTATTCAACTGGAGAAGCCTTCTTGTACAAACGATATCGCGCGACGGGTTGCGATCCGTCTTCTTCTCTGTCGCAATGTCCCTCTCTTAGCGGCCTCTATTTCACCATGCAAACCCTGCCTCCTCCACCACCCCCTTCCCCCCGCACATCCACTATCCACAACTGGTGGTTCCCGCCGCCTCCTCGATCTCATCCTCCCCAAACCATAGGACAATTGCCGATGAACTCCGTCGTGATGCCCTCGCCAGTATTGTCCTCGCCCTCGCCCTGCCCCAGGCTTTCCACCACCGACGGTCAGCCGCTCCTGCCGCCTCACCTGCCACCCACCTCCTGCACCTGTTCCCTCCCTTAATCACATGGTGCCGGTGAGCTTCCCAATGACGCCCCCGCCGCTAGCCTCACCCAAACGCTGTCTTTCGTCACCATCACCCGCCATTATCGTCGTGTCACGGCCACCGTCCCCATAATCTCCTATAGCTGCCAAAGATGCCATCCCCTCACGCTGGAAACTAACTTTTTATCGAGCTCTCATATCTGACGCCAAAGACTGGCTCATGAGCTCATGGGCCACGTTGTCGCGCGTTAGACTGCGTTCTTTTATGACTTTCATTCAAGGACGCGGATAACGCGCGACCCGTCGCGCAACGAGGGTATCGCGTGACCCCAGCCATACGCACCAGACCATGTGTTCGTCTGGACATGCATGTTGCGCTGCGCGACCCCACCCATACGCACCAGACCACGTGTTCGTCTGGACATGCTGCTGGATCGGACCCACTCCCTCCCCCCTCCGCTCTGTGCTCTCTTTCCACTACTATATGTATGCATGCTGACGTAAGCACAAAAATGCAAAATATTTTCTATAAATCATTATAATTTCTAATTGGTGCATCCATTTTTAATTCCGTCAACGCCGATGTATTTTACTTGACGAGACAAACAAAACTAGACCCCACTTGCATATATTTCGAAGTATTTTATTTTAGTAGCAATTTATGTGTCATACATGCTAAGAGATTATTAAAGAAGTTACTGCTATATAATACTGAAGTTGCTACTAGAAAATTATGAAGCGGGGAACAAAAATATCAAATGAGCCAGCCATGCAATAATAGTTGTATAATTTGAGGGGGCAAATTATTAAAATAAACACTGCATAAACTGCCAACTAGGAGCAAAATTATTATACAACCCAGTATGCGATGCCTGATCCTAATAACTGCTACAACTCATAATCATAATACTTGCTTCGAATCCTAATCCCAACCCAAACTGTGACCCCTAATCTCATCCCATGCTACAAATCCTAATCCCAATTGAAGTTGCCAACATTAATCCAAATACTTGTTGCAATCCCTGAACCCAATACTTATTGCTATCTGTGATTCTAACTCATGCTGCAACCCCTAATCCTAACAAGGGTTGACTCCGCCATTACACATACACTACAACTTGCTAAAGTAGGGGTAAATTATTATACAAATCATTGCAAGACCATAAAAAATAAAAGCCATTGCTAAATGAGGGCATAATTTATTATAAAACTCATTGCAACAATTGGAAAACATGACTAGTTGCCAGCTGGGGTGGGGGCATTTATTAGAAAAACGAGAGCAATGGGATGAAACAAGATAAGTTGTAAAAACCTAAGGGGCAAATTCTTAGAATAAACGTTGTATAAGTCGCCAATCGAGGGGGCAAGTTATTACACAACTCATTGCAGCGGTCTAAAAACATGACTAATTAGGGGCAAAAAAAAATACAAACACCATTATAGGAACCACAAAACATGAAAAACATCTGAAAATGATACTGGACAAGAGAAACAGTAGGATATTCTATATAGTGTGCCTAACCAAGAGCGAAGTAGCTAACCAAGTGCCACATGCCTGGACAAGTAAGAGGAGCAACACTACTAATGAAATTGATCAAGAGCCAAGTGCAAGTGCTTTACAAGTATATATGGACGAGTTAAAAAACTGAAACTACAAAGGAGACTAAAAAAAAAATATCATTTAACGGAAAGGGAGACTAAAAAAAAATCTTAAAACTTGGTAAACTAAAACTAAAAGAACACGACAAGCTATATGACCTTGTGTGTGGCAAAGTTTATTTTCAAAGTATGTAGCAAATTATATTTTGAGCAAGTGGCAAGCATCCTGAAAATGAAAATTTAGAGAATTATGACTTCCAAAAAAATGAAAATAAAAGAAATAATGAAACAAAAAGCTGATCAAACAACCCATGCAGTGGTAGTACTATAAAGCAAGTAACAATTTGTCATGAAATTTCTACTGAGCACTGTAATATAGCAGTTGAGCACCCCAACAATCATATTGACTTGCACGGAACAAATTTATGCACCGTGTCTGCTTTCAAGCAAAGTTTTTTCGTTAACATCTGTACCATCAGCTTGCGGAAATTATTTGCCTCAGCAGAATCATGCACACTTAAAATAGCCGACTGGAGAGGCTAGAGACGTGGTCGGCATCGGCTTGGGCATGGGCATGTCGGACTCTGCGGACATACTTTAGAAGCTAAAAACTGAAAGAAAACAAAAAAAATGAAAGGGAATAAAATAACTCAAATTACAATTATACCATGCTTACTGAACTTGCTACTTGAATTAAAAAAAAAAAATGAAATTACTAGGTGAAAGAAAACTGAAACAACATATAACTGGACATACTTTCAAGCTAATAATTAGAAGCTAAAAACTCAAAACTAAATGAAAGGGACATATAAAAGATGAGGATTGAATGAGAGTTGCAGCTTTACTGAATGCTGATGTCAACCCACTCGCTTGCCTTTGATCGCCGACAAAAGCTATAGCTTCAAAGCTACAAAAGCTGCAGCAAAAAAAAATCAGAAATATAGTACTGTGCCACTGGTGTCATAGATCAATAGCAATAAGTCTCATAAAACAATAGCAACTAGTCTCATCAATAGAGTAGTATCCTAGATACGTAAATTGCAAACAGATCATGATGGAAAAGAAAATAGAGAAGAACTGAATAGCGTAGAGCTGAAATAGCTAAGAAAATAAAATGAAAGAAAACTGAAACTAAAAGCAAAACTCTAAGAACTGAACTAGGACAGAACAAACCTCAATGAAAAATGAAAGGAAACTCAAACTGAAAGCAAACTGAAACCGCATATAATAGGGCATACTTTAGAAGCTACAAAAAAAAAAGATAACTGAAACTTAAAGCAAAACTGTAAAAACTGAACTAGGAGAAAACAAAACTCAAAGCCAAATGAAAGAAAAACTCAAGCTAAAAGCTAACTGAAACTTAAAAATTAACAAAAAAAACTAAATAATAGAATCTCAAAACTCATAATAAAGGAAAAAACTTAATCTCTTGTGAAATTGAAACTAAAAGGAACATTCAACTGCAACTTAAAATGAAAAAAAAGACTTGTTCTTTGATGAGTTGCCACAAAGAGAAAATCTAAATTGTTACAAAAAACAAATTGTGTACAATCTATAAATTATCATAGAAACAGGAACCTAGGGGAATTCAGAATTTTAATCAACAACAGTAAAGATAACCCAAAACCGCAAGCCCTAGGAGAAATTGGAGTGAAAATCCAAGTGAAGATTAAAGTATATGACAGTCCAAGTAAAGACTGTTGTGCATTGATGCAGCTAAAATGATCTTTTGACAAGGAAAATAAATCATGCTAGGGCCTATTGGTATGCTGCTATGTGGAGACAACAAATGGGCAGATCGAGCAGACCAGCGTTGTCAAAAGCAAAAAAATTGCAAAGAGAATTTGATTGATAAACTGCAAGAGCTGCATACCAAAATGATTTGTACTCGAAAAAACAATAAAAAATCCCACATACAGAAGCTGCAATCAATCTAAAGCTCAGCTCTAAAACACAGCAATTGTACAAGTTTGTCATCATATTTTTTTAGTAATGCACCAAGGAAACAGGGAGCTACCTAAACTAAAACTTGTCAAACCCCTGAAAGCTAAATGTCTAAATGTAAGGTCCAAGGGTTTTTTTTAAAAAACGTAAGGACAATGAATTGTCACTTAGTAGAACCCTGGACTGGAGCACAAAAAGTAATAAAATTTCATTTTCATGCAACTTGCTACATACTAAGAAATTTCAATTTTCAAATGTAATTGTGCGGCCTACAACACACTATAGCAGCACATCAAGGCAGGGGCTGATCAAGGCTTCACTTCCTCCTAGAAAAATACTAGAAAGCACACAAATTATAACTAGGGTCCTATATACAGCAGCCTATCTTCCTCCTCGCAGTTCATGGTTCAGCTAGCTACTCAGCAGATTACACTCCAAAAATCACAACAAGGAGCAGCAAGAAGAGAACTGTTGCAGCTGTTTCTATATATGTAGGCCGACTAATGCTCGGTTGCTCATTGCTAAATCAACCGGTCGGCATGGATTGTTGCTATCTACTGGCATCTTTAATTTGTGCTCGGTATGCCTCTGTAGTATGTACTAAAGAGTAGTAGCAGTGACACATCTATTTTTTTATTGTCCAGACAATAATAGATTTTTCCTATCTATCAGTCGCCTGAAATCGAGCGTCTGTTCAGGCGACGTTGTGTGGTGGAGGCGCTGGCTCCGTGTGTATTCTCGGGTCCGTGGATGTTCCTATCGGATCCGGGCGTGATCGAGTGTACCCGCTAACCGGAACGGACCCGTCCATAATTGCTGGCATTTCGGACACTGTTTGTATTCTCGTATCGCGCGTCCAGAAAGGGAAGCTTCTCGCGTCCCGGCGATTCGGTCGGCGTCGCGGCGATTCTCTCGGTGACCTCGCCGCTGCACCGCCTGTATCTGTGCCTCGTCTCTCCCTCTGGTTTGGCTGCTCGCTGGAGCTCGGGAGGTACTCCTCATTTCCCCTTCTCTCTGTCTCATCACCCCTTCTCTGTTTGATTTTGTTCGGATTTGGGAAGTCCTGCTGGTCGCCGGTAGCAGGACAGACGGCGAGCAGGGTAGGGGTCTGTATAGATAGCTCTTTTTTGCTGGATTGGATCCAGGAAGTAGTGGATCTAGCAGATTCGGCCGCTGATTTCTCGCAAAATTATTGGGTTCGGGATGATGAGGGGGAGCGAATCTGCAAGTGGTGCGTGGTGCTTCCTCATCTGTTTGTAGTGGTTAGTTCACTGTTGTTGTTTGTTTGCTAGGCAGGGGGGCTCCTCCTTGGAATGAACGATTTTGCTTCCCCCGCAGGGGATAACTTGATAGCGTGGTGCTGCCTAGTAGTGGTCGCTTCTCGCTCACCGGCTGTATGATTGATTGTTTTGTTTGTGGTTCGAATCCATGGAGGATGGAGTTGGCTTTCTTTCTAAAATCAGTCCATCGATTAGGTAGATGACTTGACTCGGGGCTTGGGCGTGCCAGCGTTGGTAGCTTAGCTCATGCTGCTGTGTTCTGCATGGAAGATGTGGGGAGGGAACCCGCAAGCGGATGGTGGTTGCCGTCGTTTTTTTTTTGTGTCTGCGGCAGCCAATGAGCGGCTGGGCAATGTTGCGAGTGTGGTGGAGACCGGTGGCTCTACTGCTGCGCTCTGAGCTAGTGCGGCAATTTGTTGCAGGTGCAGGCTAATTGTTAGATGCTAGTTGCCGCCGCTCCTTCCAATGTTCAGACTGGGCAATAGCGCAATCTTTGTTAATGCTTGTGTTGCAGATTATGTTAGGTTGTGAACTATCCTTGGCATGATGATGGCGACCGGGCTCGATTAGAGCGATGTCGGTTAGATGTTTGCATCGGCCACCAATAGCAAAAGCTGGCAGGGATGTGTAGGCATCTATTTTTTGTTAACATGGATGATAGGTATTTTACTTGCACAGTTGAGGGTTTGACATTTTACTCTATCCTAAACAGGTTCTATTATCCTGGTTATGCTACCCACTGCAGTGAAATTCCAACTTTAACACTCCGTTTATCTCTTTGGGTTTTCCATAGTTGCTGCTATGTTATGGACTAAAGTTTCTCATTCTCTGTTTCACTGCAGTTATTGTCATACCTCCTATAAACATGAATTGGCAATGCTCCTGCTTACCTTACAGAAAGAGCTGTGATACTCTGCTTATCTTACAGAAAGAGCTTCTGAATTTTAATTAGTTAATATTAATGTCCACTGTTGACAAATTTTTAGTGTGTGTGTATGTTGTGATCCATGGCAACTGTACCTTAATATTTCTTTGACCTGCAACTGCGATAGCAAGCATGCTGCATGCAGGACAGGGGGAAGGAAAAGGCAGGTGCTCGCCCCTAGTGCTGTTCTGAGTTCTCACTAAACAACCAGCACCACACCTGCCCGATCTCTGGCTTGAATGAGCACAGGAGCAGGACCAGGCCAACTGTAGGCATGATCTCTAGTTTGTTTTATTTGGAAACAATTAATGGAGAATTTTCACACATGCAGAGTACTGAATTTTGAGTTCAGAAAACTTTACAGCTTGCAAAATATGCTCTAGCTACTTTCAAGTTGTGTTGGTGCAGTAGTACAGACATAAGATGCATCCACAATATACTAATGTTTTTTTGTTTGTTGTTCTCTCCATAGTAGTTGTGGTGCTAAGTTCCTATTAGTCTTTCCTGTTCACAAAAGTAAAACATATAAAACATTTAGTTCATTAATTGCAATCAGCGATAATGCAAATTGCAATTATCGAGCAATGCAATTTTAGTTCTGAGGATATGCAATATGTCCCTTTTTGCTTGCAGGGGGGTTGCCTATTTGTAAGGAAATCATTCTTCCACAAGAATCCTTAGAAAAACATTCACAATTGTAATATTTTAATTGTGATTTGTGCCAACACGTACCACATTTTGTCCTTGTCTTTCTATAGAAAAATTATAATATGGTAATTGTGATTTGTGCCATCGCGGACCACATTTGTCCTTGTCTTTCTATAGAAAATTTGTAATATGTTAATTGTGATTTGTGCCAGCACACACCATATTTTTGTCCTTGTCTTTTCATAGAAAAAAATATTTTTTGTGATTTGTGCTGACGTATTTCAGATATTTGTCCTTGTGTTTCCATAGAAAAAAAAAAATGTATTCTGTTAATTGTGATTTGTGCAAGCCTACACTAATTTTTTTTTGTCCTTTTTCCTTTCACATAATAAATTGTTTCTTGTGATTTGTGATAACACGCCTGTTCCTTTGTTTTTTAATTTGTGCAAGCCCACACCAAATTTTTGTCCTTGTCCTTGTTTCTTTATGATTTGTGTTAAAACACCTCTTCCTTTGTTTATTGTGATTTGTGCCAGCACACCAAATTTTTGTCCTTCCTTTTTTTTGTGATTTGTGCTAACACACCTTTTCCTTTGTTTATTATGATTTGTGCTAGCACACACCAAATTTTTGCTTAATAGTTGAAGGCACAGTTGTAGGTTTTGCAATAAAATTTCCTTTGTAGCTCCATTTTGTTGACTAATTCAGACCCCTCTTTACCTTCGTTGTCTACGAGAACATGAGGTGCTAAAATAGAAAGGTTAGGTCTGAACTAGATCACTCAAGTTCAGGGCGAGTCAAAGAAGCGCCCCATGTTCACCGCCGAGATTGAATTAAACCGCGGAGTGGTGCGTTGATTGATTTATAGCCTGGGCTGCCATTCTTTATGGTTGAAACATTTACAACTCTTCTTACGTCTTTGCTTTGTAATTTTTTATTATTGAAACCTTGAATTTGAGTTCAAGCTTGGATTGTTCATGGGGAGAGCTGGATTTCCATGTTGAGCATAGATAGACTCTATTTGGGCTTTTTTTTTGCTTATTGCTTCCTGCTCAAATAGTTGAGCCTGGACAAATCAGTCTATGGTTGTTAGTGTTGTAGGGTAGCATCTGGGGTCGCATGGTACCGGGGTGTTACAATGAATCCTTCATGTGTTGTTCCTTGTAGCAAAAGTATCCTTCAAGTGTTCTTCTCAGATTAGTGCTCATAAGAATCGGATATTTGTACAATTGGTATTGCACTAACCTAAGAATCAGGCTAGTGTTTTTCTCTGGTTAGTGCTCCAAGTCATATTTCTTGCTCCTAAAATAATATTGTTATTTATGAGAAGTTATTTGATTGATTTCACAGATGATTCGTCAATTATTTGAAGTGGTATGGTGTGGCGAATGTTTTAACCAAGGACATGGCTGCTGGTGTGATTTGATTGGTTTTCCATGATGCGGGGACTTTCGAAATTGGTGACAAATGAGGTTAGCCTCTTAATGCCATGGTTGATTTCAGGTTGTTTAACTGTAGAAATAAATGAGGTGAACAATTGTAAATTGTGAAGTGTGCTTGTGGTGCATGAGCACCCTTGTTCGAGCAGGCAAAGACAGGCATGTGATTAGTGATATTTTTTTACTACTAATACTAGTACAAGGCAACCATGTGCAATTGATATATATGTGATGTGTATCATCAAAGTCTATCCTTTTCCTCAACATACTCATAGTGCATCTGATTAGTACAAAAGAAACAAGCAAGCCCACATGGGTGCTGCTGCTGCTTATCTAAACAATCAAGCAAGCCCAATGTTTTTCTTAAATTCTTGTTCTTCTCATGATTCAATTCTATCGCACTTGAAGTTGTGTGTGAATTCAATTTGCTGTCTATTCCATAGTAGTTGTAGTTCTATGCTCCTGTTAATCTCTCTCCTGTCAATGAAAAACAAACAAAAACATTAAGTTAATTAATTGCAATCAACAGTAATGTAAATTGCAAGCATCGAGCACCGCAATTGTAGTTTTGAGCATATGCAATTTGTGGAAATTTAATTTACCTCATGAGTATAATTGGCATTTTTATTCTGAATTGTCTTTGTGTCAATACATATCAGACTTTATTCTTGTCGACTATAGAAACAATTGTAAATTTTTAATAGTCTATGTGCTAACACTGGTTAGAATTTGTCCTTGTCTAACTATAGAAATAATTGTAAATTGTGGATTGTCTTTGTGTCAACGTAGTTTTGCTTTTTGTCCTTGTCTGACTATACAAAATATTATAAATTGTGAATTGTCTTTGTGCCAACACATATCAGATTATTTTTCCTTGTTTTACTATAGACTCTGGTATGGTTTTGCTTCGAGAAGTTGACAAGTTCATGAATAGTGGATTGTAAGTTTTAATGAACTGCAACTGCAAATGCAGGAAATTTGTCTTTGTGATCTTAAACTTGAATACCCTCCTTGATGGGAGTCCGACACCTTCGGTGAAAATTTGGACTTTGGTTACTCAAAGGTGTTGCATATGGATACTTTGTATGTAATCAAGGGAAGCACATGCAAATCCTATGTGTTAATTGATTGTGAGGCTTTTCTAATTGCATACATATACAATACAATTGCATTATCAAAGAAGTATTAGTTGCAGTAATAAAAATGTGTAATTTTTCTTATGTATGCTCTTAATATAGCAACATTTTATAGATGGTGCATTGTTTACTCAGTAAAAATGAGTATGCCTTCATTTCCATGCAATTCATGATCTGTCTTCTATCTAAATTTGAGTGTGTCCACAGCAAATCATCAAATACTAATCCCACTATAATAAATTTGCAGTACCAAGCAATACTGTCCTCAACAAATAAGGCGATGAAAATTAAGAAAATGGTGATTCACTGGCTACACAGATCCAGCTTTCCATAATTACAGAACATAGGACATGGAGATGAATTCAAGAGAACTCCAAATCCTACATGTAAATACCTTTCTTTTCTTGTAGCAGGGGTTTTGCATGAGGTATAGATATGCAGCTCTATGCGCTGTTGGGTCATTCTCTAAAGCCTAATTCAATGAGAATAGCTTGGGCCCATGTTTTGTTCACCGGTTGAACTCCAAACACTTAACGGGTTTTTGTTTCAAGGCTGTCAACGAGCACATTTGTGTCTTGTCAAAAAAAAAAAAAAAGAGCACATTTGTGTACCGTGCTTTTTTCAGACCCGTAATACTATTTTGGTACAGAAACGCTCCAAAATGCTTAACAGGTTTTAATTAGGAGCCCGTTAAGTAACAGGTCTCTGTATTGGGTTTCTTCGGACCTGTTAAGGCTGCTTTAGTACAGAAACGATCAGACACATTGTTACCGTTGGATGAGAATTTAAGGGTTGGAAACTGTCGCCTGAACAAAAGTCATATTTCAGGCACCTGAAATATAGCAAGTCCCTTTTGGTATTGCTCGAATATAATATACTACATGGTTTTATAAGATTATCATCTCAAATCATTCGAAAAATTAAGGCACTTGAAATATAGCAACTCCTCTAATTCTTATGCGGACTATAGAGAAAACAAGCATCGCCCGCTGAGAGGAGCTTTGTGTGCATAGAACCCAAATAGCAAACACTACGTGTCATTGTGCAATGAACTCAAATTGCAAAATCTATGTAAAATGCCACAACAGGATAAAATAACTTGCTAACAAAAAAAAAAAAGATTCTACTGATATGGCCCTATATACATATACATTATGCTAACAGTAGAACCCTAGAACATTGCTTCGTCCAAATACGCAAGCGCAAACCCAAATCGCAAACTCTATGTCATAAATATAGCTTAACAACATATATCACTTATTGGGGCAGGAAGGAGCAGTGATAGGGGGTTGGGTTGTACTCACATCGCTCGTCGATGAATCCGAACTGCAGCAGACGCCGGGGAGGATGGAGGAAGGAGTTGCTACTGAGCTCGATTGGTGCTGAAGGAACCGCGGATGACAGCTGTAGGAGCCCCAACCACGTTGGCGCGGCGAAGAGACTGGAAACCTTCAACAAAAATCAAAGCAGCTCCTCCGTCGTGGCCCGTAGCAACTACGGAACCTCCTCCGTCGCGGCCAGCCGCAACTCCTGGAGCGATGGATGCCAGTTATAGAAGCCCAACCACGCTGGGGCAAATGCAGAAGAAAGCGCGTGGAAGGGGATCGAGAACTTCCTGCGTCGTCGCCGCCGGCCACCACCGCTCGCCCGGCTGCGCTTCCGAAGCAACTCCGGGTGCTCCGTGCTCAGGGTGGGGATTGGGGACGAGTGCTCCGTCCTGGGGATGGCTCTGTCTGCGAGGATGAGGGACGGGTGGCTGCTGCGCCGGCCCGACGCGGCCTGGTGTCGCGCGATGCCGTCGGAGCGCGACGGGTCGCTTCATAGACTTTACGTTCATTCAAGCCTTCTTCTACCATCGACAAGCCCAATCAGTAAATCTACTGTGGACACAACAAAGCCCAAGTTCCCAAGATCGGGCACATCGACCGGCCCAAGTAGTTTTTTTCAGAGAAACCGGTCCAAGCTGCTTAACCGGTTAACCCAACGACGAGCCTGCGGCCTGCTGCCACTAGAACCACTTTGCAGCGCGTCGTGCCGCTGCGCCGCCGCCGCCTGAATTCGCAAAACGAACGAGCCGTCAGAGCGGGAAGCCGCCGCGGCGCCGTGTCTGCGGGCGCCACGCCGAGCCAATGGAGCCCGCGCTGCGCGAGCTGTGGGCGGAGTCCCGGGACCTGCTGGGCCTCCCTTCCTCTTCTCTGGACGACGCCGGCGCCGGCGCCGCCGTGCCGCGGGTCGACCTGCCCCCGACGCCGCTCGCGTTCCTCCGCGACCACGTCTCCCCGGGCCGCCCGCTCCTCGTCTCCGCCGCGGGCACCCGCCACTGGCCCGCTGCGTCGCTCTGGCCCACCGCCTCCTACCTCACCGACGCGCTCCGCTCCACCGCCGTCTCCCTTCACCTCACCCCCGACGGCCGTGCCGACGCGCTTGCCACGCACCCGCACCCGCGGCGCCCCGGATCCTCCAGGTGCTTTGCGTCCGCGCACGTCCGCCGCGTCGACTTCCCTACCGCGGTCCGGCTCATCAGGGCATCCGACCCGGCCGCCGGCCTGGTAGCGTACGCGCAGCAGCAGGACGACTGCCTCCGCGGGGGAGTACGCGGCGGTCGCCGGTGACGTGGATGCGCACGTGCCCTGGGCCAGCGAGGCGCTCGGCTGCCTCCCCGAGGCCGTCAACCTCTGGATCGGCAACGCCCACTCCGTCACCTCCTTCCACAAGGACCACTACGACAACATTTACGTCGTCCTCTCCGGCGAGAAGCACTTCCTCCTGCTGCCCCCGACCGAGCACCACCGCCTCTACGTACGCGACTACCCCGCAGCCCGCTACGTTGCCGCGGAGCAGGACTCCCTAGGGGAGCATCAGTTGAGGCTTAAGCTGGAGATGGAGGATCCCGAGAGGATCGTGCCGTGGAGCAGCGTTGACCCGTGCCCGGCGTCGCCGGAGGAGATGGCCGTGCAGGCGTCGTCGTTTCCTCTCTACTTCGACGGGCCGGCACCGATTAGGTGCACGGTCCGGGCCGGCGAGATGCTCTACCTGCCAAGCATGTGGTTTCACCACGTCAGCCAGAGCCCAGGGCCGAACGGGCTCACCATTGCCGTGAACTACTGGTACGACATGCAGTTTGACATCAAGTATGCCTACTTCAACTTCTTGAGGTCGCTGGAGATCAATGGTTGTTCATCGGGCAAACCTGGTGCTTTGGAAGATGATCTTGAGGAGAAGAAAGATTTAGATGGTGGACAGTCCCTCTGATTACCCCTGGTTTCTGCTGAACATCATGATGCTGTGCCAGGCTGAGCTTCTTGTGGCCACTGTCTAACAGAGTAACAGCTCTTCGAGCATTAATCAAGTTGTTGCCGGTCACATGGAAACCAATTGACTCGTCCGGTTGTCCTGGAATGAGGCTAGGAACCACGCCGGCCGATCAATTGTTATACAAAATAGTTAATCGTTCCAGGGAACTGAACAAGCCCTCGGCCATGTATGTTGTAAACTAGGCTGAACAAGCCCTAATCGGCCATGTATGTTGTAAACTAGGCAATCATTCAGGCTCAATTTGGTTGCAACAAGAATATTTCATTTGGTGGTGCATTGGCAAAGTTTGGCTGCATTCAGAAAAGAGAACATGAATTTTGAATTGTGTTATGTGTTCCTATCTGTTTCTAGTGATGATTCTTCGTATCATGCAGGTCTGAGTTATAGCTTGTGCAAATTAGCATCATTCACTGGAGGGATGGATTGTCTTTATAGAAATCAGAAGGTCAAGACCAGCTAAAGAACTGTGCAGGATGGATAAGGAACATCATGGGTGAGACGCTAGCTTTATAGGTTGGATAAAATTGAGGTTGACAAGTGCTTAATTCACAAGGTTGGCGTGGAAGAAGTGGGAGAGAGGACAGAGTTTCTCTTTTGTCCATGTGTTGATTTTTAGACTTCGTTGTCATTGTGACAGTGGCACCCAAATCAATCTGGTTCCTGTGCTTGTTGTAGTTTGCCTTTGCTTATTTGGTTTGTTTCTGCGAAAGTATGAACTCTTTCTCTTTGTTTGTTTTTTTTTTTTTTTTGGTCAATACGGTTCAGAGGCATTGGCAAATGTTGGGTGTGCATTGGAAAAGCTCCATGTTCCAGCGGTTAACACATGATGCAGCACTCGGCAGCCTTTAGCCATGTGGTCTAAAGTCCAAAACTGGTATTTGATTTTCATTTTCTCCTTTGCAATCATAACAGCGCAAGGCGCAATACTCTGTATCTATTTTCATCTCTCATTTTCAAGGACCTGAGAAATCCGGAGTGTTTCTGGGCTGACGGTTTTATGGGATTTGCCATACTCGTGGCAAAAAAACTCAAAATCCACCCCGAGTTAACTAGTGCGTTGCGTTGCTTGTTATGCGTGACAGCATTTTCAAGCATGTCCTGAACTTTTGCTTCTTGTGACAATTTTCAATGTTCCATGATGGCACTCTTGCTTTCAAGAAGCATTTGGAATTTTGAATCATCTAACTTCAATAACAATGCAGCGTGAGAGAACAGTGGCGTCCAAATGACTCTTAAAACAGCAGAAATACGAAGGCTACAGCTCATTCCAGGCATTAACATTGGGAAAACTCAGTATATTAACTGCAATAGCACTGCCAAAAAGTTTCACTAGCATTGCATACCAAGCATAATCCACCGAGTACTCAAAAGAGCTATCAAGGTTCACACACAGAAGAAAATCTGAACTACCAAACGTTCAACATCCAGCATAAAACATAACTAGGACAAGATTTAAACTTCAATGAGTCTGATTATGAAACTTCGGATGAAGCTTGATACTTGTCGCTGTGGTTGCTTTCTACTCTCTATCAACACCATACTTGGAGACAAACTTGTGCTTTTCCCTCAGCTGAAAAATTGAAGAATGTTGGAAAGAATACATGGGACTAAAGAATAAATTCCATTCATCACAATGTAATTGTACAGGAATGAAATAATCCAGGTAGCACAGATGCACAGTACTTAATTGTTAGGACTAAGATAGGCTATCGAGGTAGCACAGATGCATAGTAGTACTTAATTTTTAGGGGAAATAACTCTCACCTCATTGTTATGACCGCATTTCTTCTTGCGACAGTTGGTAGACCTGAGGGGAAGGCGAGCATAGCACCTGAACAGAAGAAAAAAAAAGTGAAAAATAAAGCTAGGAAATGTTGGCTCACAACACTGTAACTCATGGCAATAATAAGACTTGAGGAAATAGCACAGAGTTACAGACAAGCCAGATGACTAGACAAACTAAATTAGCAAGACAGGAAGCACGCATGTTAAATTGACAAACTAAAAACAACGATCTTCCAAATATAATGCCTGTCATGCATCGACCTCTGTTTCACTTTCACAATGCATACATATACATTGCAGTTATAGAAGTAGCTTAGCTCAATATAAATCACACAATTTGAACAAGCAGCATAGAACCAGGACACATGCTGACATGTATAATCAATCGAAAGTTACTTGCGGTTGATTGCAGTTACAAAAGGGGCAAATTATGCAATGTATGCATGGTGAATTAGGGACATGCTTGCGTATTTGTGGTTCATTGCAGTTACAGAAGTGGCTTGGCTCAATGTAAACCACACAAACAAGCAGCATAAAAGCACTAAGCAGAACCAGCACACATGCATAATCAATCTAACGTGCTAGAAGTCTAGAAGTAAGCAACAAATTATGCAATTTTATTCATTTATATATGCATGGTGGGTGCGTACTTGCGGCAGATCAGCTTGTTCTCCTTGTACTTGCGCGCGAGCACGAGGAGGTCGGGTCGGATGCTGAATGTGAAGCTCTTGCTGCCGCCGCGGAGGCGGAGCACCAGGTGAAGGGTGGACTCCTTCTGGATGTTGTAGTCGGCCAGGGTGCGGTCATCCTCCAGCTGCTTTCCGGCGAAGATGAGGCGCTGCTGGTCCGGCGGGACGCCTGCAATGGTTAATCCAAAGCAAAGCCAACCAAACACGGACGGTTACTTCAATTTCAATTAATTAATTCCAACACAGACGATGCCATGCACATGCACAATTTGCACAGAACCAGAGACACACTCTGCAGTCTGCACACCATTGATCCGTGGATGATAAAATTGAACCAAAGAAATGATCCAATACAGAGAACTTGTAAAGCAGATTCAGTTCAATTCTCTGGCTAGTAGCCAAACATTTAAAGGGTAATTGATCCTACCATCTCCAATTCGTTCCAAGAAACAAAAAAAGAAGCAAGTTGAACACACTGTACTGAACAGGATGGAAAGAAAGCTTTGGTTCAGTTAAACAAGACCATTCAACATCGTAGATCAGTTCTGTTTTTCTTTTTTATCAGATTATGAACAACACGGGAAAATGGGGGATCCGACGATACCACATATCCAGATGCTTAGATTACTGAACTTTTCCCCAAGACCCACATAGGTGTAGACCCTTATCACAAGCGTCAAACAATCTAGTACTACTGGACAAACTTTAAAAAGATTCAGTCGGAGTGTCCATAGACTTGCAAAGAAACCAACTTATCTCGATTCCGCTCAAGAAACCAAAATAAAAAGCTAAATCCAACTCCATCCTGTACCCAATCAAAAGAGAGCTGTGGTTTTGGGCTACAAAGTAAAGGCCAGCCATCCACGTTCCAGGTCGACTGCGATGTTTCAGTTTCAGATCGCGGGGATGAACGGCAGTAACACGGGGGATTCGATGAACACGAATTTTTTCTCTCTAAAAGGCTATAAAACCCGCATGTGTGCTGAGAAAAAAAGTCAGGGGTTTTAGCTCCAAACACTCGATCGAACACACATGGTCAGACTCAGACCATGACGAAAACACAAGAACAAATTAAACGAGCAAAGAAGCAAATGGATGCTGCGGCGGCCGGAAAGCATAGCGGACAGAGGCGATCGAGAAAGGTGGTCGGAGACGGCGCGTGCGTACCTTCCTTGTCCTGGATCTTGGCCTTGACGTTGGCGATGGTGTCGCTGCTCTCGACCTCGAGCGTGATCGTCTTCCCCGTCAGCGTCTTGACGAAGATCTGCATCTCGACTCGCCTTCTTGGGAACCCTCGCTCGCCGGTGGGAGTGGGTGGCGGTGTGGTGAACCGGTGAATGAGCCGAGGCGAGGAAGCCACAGCCGCGGACGCGAGCCGGTTATATAGAGGCAGTGCAGTGCAGTGCAGGGGAGGAAACGCGGCCGCTAAGGAAACCCAAAAAGCAAGCAGAAGCAGGGCTCCTTGCACCCGGTCTACAGCCGGCTGTAGACCACGGTCGCACGGCGTAACGCCGCGCCGGCATGGGACTGAGAGCACACAGCGCGGCCTCGCGGGTGGAACGGGAGGTACGGGACGGGAGCGTGGGTGATACACTGACACCCCCGCGGAACGGAACGGGATAATGAGTTTCGCGGGTTTTGAACTGGGCCGAGGCCGTAGAGTAAGGTCTTTGATGTTTGTGGTAGAGAGTCCGTGAAGAGAAACTAAGGGCCCATGGGCCGTGTACTTGCTGCTTTTACTGTCCTTCTAACCCTTCAACAACTATCATTTGAAAGTTCTGAGAGTAGTCTCGGTGAACAATGTAAGTATGTAACGCTGGCTTCACTAAAAAAAAATCCTATAATATCGGATGTTTATGCTCGCCATGTCAGTGGCGGAGCTAGAGTAATTTCGAGGGGGGTGCACTTGACTTTGTGGGTGCAATGGTTTTTAATTTGCGGGTGCATATACGGTGAAAATTTAGCTCCTAACACTGTTTTTAAAATTTTTTGTGGGTGTGGCTGCACCCACTCAAATGAATATAGCTCCGCCCCTGCGCCATGTCAAGATAAATTGGAATTTTGCATTAGTTCAAGGAGATCAATTAAACTTTATAAAAAAATATTATAGAATTTTTTTTCCCAAAAACTATCCAAATATTTCTTTAGAAATAGATATACATTTCCCAAAAATAATAAAATCAGATTTAATGTTTGGAAATTCATATGAAGTTTATTTTAATAACTCAAAAAAATATATGAAACCAGGTTCCTCTCATAGCCGAGTCGACCAAGATAAGCATGAGATGAAGCAGGCACCGACATACAGCAGCACCAGATGAGGTGAAAGGCTGACGGCCGATCGGATGCCTTCTGCCCTGCTGAAACATCTCCAGCTACCACCTGTGCTTTAGCAAATCCGCAAGCAAAAAAATGTTGATCTACTGCATCCTAAATTTAGCAAATCCACCTGAACTCGGACGAAAGATTTAACAGGACATTGAAAATTACGCAGGGGGTCAAGAATGAACCATGACGGCTTTTTTTTATTCAAAACATTGCCGATTATTCAGTGCCGCGGCAAAAGAAGTCTGGCACAGCCGCACAACAAATACACACACGCCCAACAGCAAGATTCCACAATTCTATCAATACATCGAAGATGGTCAAGATATATGCCTGGAATATAAACAGCTGAGCACAATACACGGTGGTACAGGCCAAAATTTCCTGAAGCGAAGGGCTACACAACAGATACCACACGGTCTCACTTCTGCATATAGGTCTTCATTCTTCAACATGGGCAAACAAATGCGATGCAGTACATACAGGAAGTTGTAAGAGACCAGAAGCTGACCATGCACCCAAGTTACAAACCCAGCTCCGAGAGGAGATTGCGCCACCTTGGCGTCTCCTCATCGAATATGTAGGTCAGCTTTGTTACCAAGACTCCACTGCCACCAACCTGCAGTTCCAAGTCCACATATAAGGCCTTGTTCAGTTCGTGAAAAACTTGCATTCCCTGCACTGTAGCGTTTCGTTTGTATTTGACAAATATTGTCCAATCGTGGCCCAACTAGGCTCAAAAGATTCATCTCGTGATTTACAACTAAACCGTATAATTAGTTATTTTTTTTACTAACATTTAATGCTCCATACATGCGGGTAGAAATTGATGTGACGGAGAGAGAGTGGAGAATATTGCAACTTTCGTTGCAACTGAACAAGGCCTTAGTATATTAGTATTGCGCGCATCATTAATATAAAAAATTATTCAGGCTCAGAAAAGACAAGTATAGGTACTAATAATAGGTTTTGACAGGAGCTCCAACAAGTTAGTTCAGTAGTTAGAGGATGATCATCTTTTTCAATCATGTCATTAGACTACAGCAATTTTTGTGTTAACAAAAGAAAGGATGAAGCAAAAAGTCGTACTGATCTCAGTTGTTGGATAGATTTGTAAAGCAACTTCTGTGGAACAACCACATTAATGGCATAGTATTCCACATCAACTTTTCCATCACGTTTGCAATAGACAGGACTTATAGTCGGGCCCTGTTCACATCAACATTGAGTAAATGAAATCATTAGCAAAAGTCAGAAATATAAGAATCCAACCTTGATATTTCAAACTACTGCAATTTCAATTATAGATAGTGATTAATTTCACTAGATTTGTTGTACAATTAGGAGGCACTAGTCTCACTCTAATGAGCCAAAGTTCCCTCACCAAACCAAAAAAGAAAAAAGAACCAAATATTATAGTCACTTATTTAGTGGGGAAAACTTAAATGATGCAGAATAATTAGATTTGCTTCATGTGTACATTGAAGCTGCTACAGTAGTATAATGAGTTAATGACTCTGACTATATTTTGGTCAGAATCACAGATATAGGCACTACAGGGCCTATACATGATATATGATGAATGCAACTCAATTTCCGACACAAAAATAATCATTGTACCCCAAAACCACATGTAATACATTGACAGTTCTAAGAAGTAAGAAGATAATGTTTATTGCTAGTTATAATTTTCCTAATTATTACCTGCAATCCACCTATTGATGTTTGGCTAAGAACTCTCTCTGCCACTTCTTCTGCGCTGTTTCCCCTCATGTTTGCGGTGACCTAATATAACAATAGGAAGTACAATAACTCTGTTCCAACTAGTATAATCATGCATACATGAGTTATATGAAGACTTACCATTAACTCTGAAGTTGCTCTTAGGTGAGCTTCTAATCTTTCAAGCAACTCATGAGTAACTTCCAACACACCTTTACGCTTGTGCAGAGATTTCCTACTAGCTACAAGAGTGGCCTGCATAGAATTTGATATCTTAGGAAATAAGAAAGTGATAAACTTTTCTCCTTGACAAAGGAACCATCAACCATCAACTGCGAAATATTGCCTACTGAAGAGTGTGTGCGTGCCCGACACATGCCTGTGTGTGTGAGAGAGGAAGTTTACCTGGCTTTCCAAAACTACTCCACCATCAATTTCCTTTAGGTTATTCTCACGCAAGGTCGTTCCACTACTCACGAGATCCACAATAGCATCAGCCATACCCATCTTCACAGGGGAAAGGAAAATAGCAACATGCATTAACCTTGATAGCCTCTTTACGCAACAACTTGCAAGCTAGTAAAAAAAAAAATGGCACTAGTGTGCATTCCAGTAGTACCTTACAATAGTAAATGAACAAATCGATCCATGTGAAGGGTTAAAGTTCAGACACCCATAATCTACGTCAGTAATGTATTACCCATACAGAATTCACGCCAGCCATCATAACTACCAGAGCAAGAACATACACAAATATAGCAGAGTCAATAGTACATGTAATTCTATGTGGCATACTGATTTCTGGATAGAGCAATGTCTAACATATGTTAACACAAATAGTTAGTGCTTAGATTCTCTTAAGATATAAATTTAAGTACTAGCGGGGAACAGAAAAGGGCAGCCTTCACTATTGGGTCAATCAAATTCAAAATAAACATATGGAATAAATTGCAAAAAAAAAAAAGAAAGGCGGGGGGGTTTTGGGGATCGCAATGAAACAGAAGGGAATGAAATGACGAGAAAGCAGACTCACAGGAGGATATGACTCAAGAGCTCCATCGGCAGATAAAAAGTGAACATGCTTAAAACCTTTCTCTCTTAAGAACTTATCGCCTAGCTGCAGCACAATAATATAAAAAGTGGGGTGAATAATCAGCAAAGCTCTGTGTGTGTGTGTGTGGGTGGGGGGGGGGGGGGGGCGCAGGAATTAGACTGCTTGGGTTTGGATCATACATATCCAAATCCTGTAACAACACGTAGTGGCCTTTCTTCTGTCCATTCAGGCATCTTTAACAAGTCTTCTAAAGTATTTATGTTCTCAAAAATGCCTTCCTTAGGTACCTGGTCACACAAGTTAACTGCTTCAGATCTAAACTTCACTTTGGAATAACATGACTAGTACCCATGAATGCGCCTGGATAGCAACATACCGCAAGGGACAAACGACATTGTCCAAAATCAAGAGCATCATGAACAACCACTAAATCCTCATTGCCCTGCCACATAAAATTGTAAGTACAAACATTGGTCAGATAAAGGCTTCTTCAAAGCAGAACAAATTTCACATAAAAAGAAAATTGCGAACTCAATTAGCAAAAATTCATGTTTTATAATATATAAGTCCAGAACCACATGTGCGCACAAACCAGGGAGGCATTAGTCTAAGTACAAGATAATGAAAAATAATCAAATGCATGCTGAATTTTTTTTTACCTCTTTCACATCATTATATAGGGTATAAGGTGCAAATTGCAATAATTACACACTTATTTTCATCCCAGGACTAATATTGTGTGGTGACTCTTGAGTAAAAGGGCTTATGGTGTGTTAATAGATACAACTGAAACGTCTAACACTAAAAGCATGTACAAACAGAGCAAAATAATGATACGCAGCTCTTCTCCTGCGTGTTTGAGGAAAAAAAATCAACAGGATTGCTCAAAAGCTCACCTCCCCGTATTCACTAACTATGTCAAAACCCACAATACCAAGGTCAAGATCGCCTGACTGAAGTTTACGAACAATGTCCTTAGGCCTTTGGAACCAAACCTCCAAATTTGGAATCTGGAAAGAATAAAAAGATATCAGCACGTTGCATAAACTCTACAAGAATTCCATTGAAACTATCAATCAATCATCCATCCACATAATGTGTCAGACCAGCAGTCCACACATAGAACCGAATAAGGTATAAAGTTGAAGTGAAAGGAAAGAAAGTACGCTTCCAATGCTACCAGCATACCATTACTAAATGAGATTATACTGAACATGTTAATTCTTATCTCTGAACTTAAAATGGGAGGAGAAAAGAACAGGGACTATACCAATGGTTTAGCCAAAGGACTATAATTGTTAAATGATGTTGCATAATAAGGCTGACACGCTATGAACAAGGGCGAGCATATAACTTAAACATGGATGCCTGGACTGTAAGAGAACCACAATAACCAGAAGGCAAAACAGAAAAGACAAGGACCCAGGTTGTGCCGTTGAACGTTCGATTAGATTTAGGCAGATGTAATGATTCTGCATTGGACAATTAATCCATTTATTGATACAAAGCCTCAATGCGTACAGCTACAAATCAGATGTTTGGTTTCAATGCTATTGCATGCAAGTCATGCTCTGCAGGTAATAGCGTGTGCTAGTTTTGCTTCCAGCAGGGCTTTAATGATGCAAACAGGGATACGATAGTGATCTGGTAGAGATTTCAGTAGACAAGAAAGCCTTCTTGATTCTTGAATCTAGAAGATTACTTGAAAATACTAATGACACAATTGGCCTCAACCTGTAACTTACAGAAAGCATTCTCTGCAGTTTAAATGGTTCTCTATGCAATATTATGAATCACATAATTAGCCTCAGATAGTGAAGGGTCAATAGGCATCATGAAACATCTACTAGGCATTGCTCCAACCAAACATCAAGAAATAGTGGCCATTTCCCACTAACTAAACCTAAGTGTTAAGCTTGCTTACCCGACAGTACAAACAAACCTAGGGAGTAGAAAGTTACACCACACTATTAAGATTCCTTATCCTACCCGTGAATCGGAAATCAATGGCTTACTGATTCAAAATCTACTCACAGCAACTGCTTGCCTCCCTGTCAGATTTGACAGAAGGTAATTAAATGAGAGATGAGAGAACACAGGACTGTAAACTCACCAGCGGGATATCCGCAGTGTACTGCCGCGGGTTGAGCTGCCTCACCGACAACTGACAACTCTGCATCATCAAGCAAAAAGAGCACAACCATAACCAAATCAGCATACCCATCATAAAATTCAAACTGTCGAAACCAGCAACGGAAGCTCCCATCGGAAAGGAGCGCCGAACCTTGAGGAGGCTTAGGGTTTGCTCGGCCATGCGGCCCTTGCTGGGGAGCCCGATACGGACGACGGTGCGGTCCGGAACCAGGGGAGACGAAGCCGCCGCCGGTTTAGCGGATATGGCGGTCGCAGAGGCCGCTATCCACGGAGCGACAGAGCGGGCCCTCGGCGCCGGTGAGGGGCGGAGGGCAAGGCGTAAGCTGGACTGTGGCGAAGGTGACTGGGAAATAGGGAGAGCCGTAAACTGCGCCGCCAACATCGCCGGCATTTTGAGGGGTTGGCAGTTGAGCGCCTGGGCGGGCGGCTGCAGTGCGGCTTGCTGCCGTTATTCGGTGGAGTGAAGTAGGGTGGCGGCGGCGTTCGGCGGCGAGCCGACGACAGAGCAGGTAAAAGCGAACAAAACGGAATATGCGGCGCACGAGGACTGGGTTCTAGTGCGGGTCCGGACCCCTGTTGGACTTGGACCGATCACGGCCCGATATGGTGAAGCTAGAGGCCCAAAACATTTTTTTTTTTTACTAACATGCGCCTGTTTCTCTGGATAGACCAAAAAAAAAAAAAATCATGTGTCACCTTCGCCACAGATGTATAACCTACTACTAAGCATTGCACAAAAAGGTGCCAAAACGATCACCCAAAAATAATCAGCATAAGTGCATAAGCCAAAAGGCACGGTTGTGCTTGCTCGCACAAAGCTGAAGCTCTGATCTTAAACGGCCATTGCATGCACCAAGAGCCATAGTAGGATAGGCCTATCTAGGGTTAAGGAATTTTTGCGTGAATATATCAGCCCGCCGTCACAGCTCCAAAATTGTTAGACTTGTGTGCTACCTTTATCTAAAACATAGATCGTTTTGGTTTTGCTCATCAAATATCTTTCATTTGATAGACATATCTTATGGTGCATGTAGTGAAACCAATTTTAAATTGTACATGTTGAATTTTTTTCTCTCTCTAAGTTTAGTTAAAGTTGGAGGATGTACAGGGAATGAAGTTCATCTAAATCAGAGGGAGCAGAAAGTTGAGGAATCAAGAGGTGACAGAGCAAGATACGGAATGTCTGGAATGGAGTGCTACCGAAGCTCTTGCATTTATTACACAAATATTACTGTAGCTTTTGCTGTTGGGTGGTGATCAATCTAAGCCCCTAACGATAACAGAAAGGGTGGAATAGGGGTGGAAACACAAGCACCCTGGACCATCTCGTTTGTCCAGATCGACTGGCACATGGGGAAGGACCTAATCACGCATTCTACAATCAAGGATCTATCTTAGATCCATCAACTAAACTTTAGCTGCTAGCCGACATCTAAATAATCTAGCTAAAGTCTAGCTAACCGTACCCTTTTTTTTTTGCGACGAAAGAAGAATTATATTATATGATAGCTGGATACATCAACATGTTACAAGCACTCTGGATTATAAAATAATACTCATGCTGTGAATAGCACAACTCAAAACCTAACATTTTAAATGCTTTGCAGTGTGGATGGCCGCACAGGCAAACACTCGGCAACTGGCCTAAGAACAAATGCCCAACGAACGATGACCAACATTCCTGTAGGCGGAATTGAGAAACTTCTTCTTTCCAGTGTCTTCCTTCTTCTTCTTTCTGCCACCAAAAAATGAGAAAGACGGATCTGAAAATTATTCTCCCTAGTCCTTCATCATGGCTAGATCTAGCCACAACAAAACGGAGAAAGGACCAGAGAAAATTATTCCATAGAGGTGACATCATCTCCGCCTTAATGTCGCAGTCCAGAAACAAAAGTCTCCATGTCGTCATGTCGATAAAGATGTTGACGCTGAAGTTGTCGCCCTTATCTTCAACAGAGCCGCCATAGAGAAGACGATTACGTTAGATAATTAGGCAATTTCCATGTCATTTTAATTCCAGAAATTAACATTATGAAGATGACACATAAAAGATTATTGATAATTGAAAACATGATATCAAAGACATCCATAATTAAATGGAACATGATATCGAACAACATGTGAAGCATATGGATATTAAACTGAAAATTAAACTCATGAATACATGATTCATATAGCATAACAGTAAAGCATGTCATATATCTCACAAAGATGATTAACACGTAGGCGCACATGAAACGACGAGACGAGAACTCTTGGAACATGAACACGGTAGCATATGAAACGTATGATCGAAGCTGCGACAATGAATGCGGACATGGCATATATCTTAAAACTGAAACTAACACGGGATATATCACTTAAACGATCCGGACAGAGCATACGAAACAAACTCATAACAGCATACGCAACAACACGAGAACACTCTTGCAAGCGGTCATGATCCGGAAGACGAAAAAAGAGAGAAGATGAATGGGTTCATACCCTCCCGTGTAGGAACTCGATCCCGATCCCGAACCCCGGCCCACTCTCCTTCGTCATGATGAAGAGGATGAAGACGATCTCTCCACGGGAAGAAGACGTGAGGAAGATGTCGACGGCGCTCGAGGAAGAAGACGACGAACGGCGGCCGCGGCCCTCCCCGTGAAGAAGAAGACGAACACCGGTGATGATTCGGGCAGTCGCGCAGACGCTCCCCAAAAACCTAATTGTCGATCCCCCGTGCAAGGTCTCGACCGGCAAGGGCTTCGGAGGCACCGCCCTCTCGCTTCCGTGCGCGCTTGAGTTACGAGATGGGGAGTACCTCGAGTTGCAACCGGAATGTGAGTCCGAGCATCAAGTCCCGAAGAGGAGGGAGCGTCTCCCTTATATCCTTGTGATGGCGCCTGGAGGGAGGTGAAGAGCAAGAGTCTCGCATGAACAACCGAGGAGTGGGCGATCAAGAGTTCAACCGAGTTGAAACTCCCGCGGTTAGTGAATGCTAAAAATTTAGCACGCCAAGGCCAAGGCGCGCCCTTCCGCTCGCTTCGCCGCCTGCTGCCACGCCTCGCCCGCCTCGCCCGCCCGCCCACGCTCACGCCCACGCCCACGCCCACGGCCCGGCCCGGCCGGCGGCGGCCACCTTGGTCCGTTCCTTGGCTTCTCAAATTAAGTGGAATAATTTCCACCATATAAGTTAAGGCAACGCCCCTTGGACTTCCAATCCGGTACAAATAATATTTTCCATAATTACACACCATAGAGTTAATTGATTTATTAAATCTAAAATGGGCCAAGCCCATAATAAATCCAACAATCCCCACCAAACTCTAGGGTTTGTAATGATGAAACATCGAATCACAATTCTTTGATATACCAAGTGTTTCGATGGAGACCTGTTAAGTTGAACATCCATCTAGAGCAAGAGTTTCACTCACTCACAACCGAACAATGGACTAAGCCTTGAATTGACAGTTTTGTGCGAGATGAGATTCACTCAAGTCCTTTGTCGGGTACTAGGCCGCAAAAGGCATCCCCATTGTTTGAAGCATATAAGTCACACTACGTGCCTTTCATGAGTATTTAGGGATTACCCAAACCCCATAGAGGCGTGACCAGCTAGTCGACTCATATAGGTGTACTCCTCAAGAGATGTTCTGTAGGACAACATCTCATCTTCATAAGACTCTTGGAGTACATTAAGGTAAATACCAACCTGCCTTTACGGATAGGAAAGATGTGTATCGAGATGAGTCAAAGAAAGGGATCTTTCCTCTCAATCTACTACCAAACTTGTTTCACCATTCTACTTCACGGGATCTCCGATCACATAGAACAAAGTTACCACTGTGAGCAGATTTTATACGGGTCTCATACCCATCTCTCTCGATGCACTCTCTATCACATTACGTGATAGGCCCTTTGTAAACTGATCTGCCAGATTGCTAGATGTATGGACATAATCCAATGCAATAACTCCAGAGTTTCTTAGTTTTCTGACAGATTTTAATCTTCTCTTGACATGCCTAGTTGACTTCATGTTGTCCCTTGAACTGTGAACCTTAATGACCACAGTTTGGTTATCACAGTTCATGGATATAGCCGGTATCGGTTTCTCAACAACCGGCAAATCCATTAGGAGATCACGAAGCCACTCGGCCTCGCCCCAGTGCCAGGTGTCTAATGCGGTGAGTTTCGCTTCCATTGTAGACTTCGTTAAGATAGTCTGCTTGCAAGACTTCCAGGAGACAGCGCCACCTCCAAGCAAGAACACATATCCGCTCGTGGCATACAGCTCATCTGCATCAGAGATCCAGTTGGCATCACAATAGCCTTCTAGCACTTTTGGGTATCCCTGGTAATGAATACCATAGGTCATTGTACCTTTCAAATAGCGCATCACTCTCTCAAGAGCACGCCGATGATCATCGCCTGGATTTGAAACAAAACGACTCAATTTGCACACAAAGATATGAGATATCGGGCCTCGTAGCACTCGCAAGGTACATGAGCGAGCCAATGATTTGGGAGTATGTCAATTGATCCCTTGCTATTTTCCGATTTTTCCTCAATAGCACACTTGGGTCATAAGGCGTAGGGAGCGGGATCACAAATCACTAAACCCAAAGCGACTTAGAACCTTTTCCACATAGTGGAATTGCAACAAAGTTACCCCACCATTACCTTCTCGTATAAGCTTGATATTAAGAATAACATCAGCTTCTCCCAAATCTTTCATCTCAAAATTATTTGACATGAATTTCTTCACTTCCTCAACCACATTGAGGTTTGATCCAAAGATCAATATGTCATCAACATAAAGGCACAACATTACAGTCTCACCCCCACCATGCCGATAATACACACATGTGTCGATTCATTCACAAAGCAAAGAAAGCGGCTTTGAGTGTATTATCAAACTTTTCATGCCATTGCTTAGGTGCTTGTTTTAGGCCATACAACGATTTAATCAACCCGCACACCTTGTTCTCTTGACCATTCGCAATGAACCCCTCCGGGTGATCCATATAGATCTCCTCATCGAACTCTCCGTTTAGGAAAGTCGTCTTAACATCCATCGATGAATGATAAGACCATATGAGGCTGCCACGGCTATAAGTGTGCGAATTGTAGTCAATCGAGCCACCGGTGAATAGGTATCAAAGAAATCTTCCCCCTCTTTTGGGTGTATCCTTTGGCCACAAGCCTTGCCTTGTACCTCTCAATTGTACCATCGGGCCTAAGCTTTTTCTTGAATATCCATTTACAACCTATAGGTTGACAACCATAAGGCCGATCAACGACCTCCCACGTTTCGTTTGACATAATAGAATCCATCTCACTCCTTACCGCTTCCTTCCATAAGTCAAAGCATCGAGAGAGGAATATGCCTCACTAATAGTGGTTGGTGTGTCTTCCACAAGGTACACTATAAAGTCATCACCAAAGGATTTTGCAACCCTCTGTCTCTTACTCTTTCGAGTGACTATAGTGTCATCCACCTCAGGGATGTGCACATGGGAATCCTCAGCATGATCTAAAGAATTAGACAGTTCTTGCTCATGGGGAATTATAGTCTCATGACTTGTTTCACTAGGTGTATTCTTCATGGGAAACTCATTCTCAAAAAATGTAGCATCTCTAGATTCCATGATAGTATCAACATACATATCAGGCACATCAGATTTTATAATTAAGAACCTATATCCGGTCTTTGTGAAAAGAATAACCAAGAAAAAAAACACAATCAACGGTTTTAGGCCCAAGTTTACGCTTTTTGTTGATTGGCACATTCACCTTAGCCAAACAACCCCATGTGCGCAAATATGAGAGGTTTAATCTTCTCTTTTCCCATTCCTCAAATGGTGTAATCTCTTTGTCCTTTGTGGGAACTGTTCGGGACATGACATCTTTGTCATTATCGCCTCACCCCACCATTCCTTGGATAATCCCATTTGTACTCAACATGGCATTCACCAAGTCAGTTAAAGTGCGGTTTTTCCTTTCAGCAATCCCATTGGATTGTGGTGAGAATGGCGGTGTCCTCTCATGAACAATGCCATGTTCCACGCAGAACTCATCGAAAACATTCGAGAAATATTCTCCACCTCGATTAGACCGTAACCGTTTTATTTTTCTCTCAAGTTGGTTCCCAACTTCAGCTTTATATGCCTTAAAATAATTGAATGCTTCATCTTTTGTTTTTAAGAGATACACATAGCAAAACCTAGTGGAGTCATCTATAAAAGTGAGAAAGTATCTTTTAGCGCCTTTGGTCAAAATTCCGTTCATCTCGCACAAATCGGAATGAATAAGTTCTAGAGGTGCCAAATTCCTCGCCTCGGCGACCTTGTGAGGCTTGCGAGGTTGTTTTGATTCAACACACACATGACACTTAGACTTTTTGACCAAGTTAAATTTAGGAATTAAATTCAGATTTGCTAACCGCATAAGACGACCAAAACTTGCATGACAAAAGCGTGAATGCCATAAATCCGACTCATCGAAATATCAACGTAATTCATCATCTTATTACACACATCATGCAAAGATAAGCGGAATGGACCTCCGCAATCATATCCTTTACCAACAAAAGAACCATGTCTCGACACAACACATTTATTGGACTCAAGAACAACCTTGTAGCCATCACGACACAACATAGATGCACTAACAAGATTTTTCTTGATGGAGGGCACATCTTTGCACGCTCTTCAATGGCACCGTCTTCCCCGAAGTAAACTTCAGAATGACCGTACCAACACCAAGAACATGAGCACGCGACCCATTGCCCATCAACAAGGCGCCAGACCTCCCGACCTGGTAGGAAGCAAACAAAGAAACATCAGCACACACATGTATATTTGCACCACTATCCATCCACCACTCGGGTGAATTACAAACAGAGAGAACAAATGGTAAAGAATTACCATACCCGGATGTTCCATCTCCATTGTCAAGTAGTCACAATATTTCTTGATTTCTTGTCCGGTGTGAACTTGCGATCGGGGCACTCTCTTGCCCAATGCTGATCACTTCCCACAGACAAAGCATCCTCCATCTTTCTTGTTGTTACTCTTCTTCTTAAACTGTCTTTGTTTGAGTGGGTTTGGTTGTGTTCTCTTGCTTGTTTTGGTTTTTCTTCTTGTTGAACTTGCGGAATTTGGAGTTCCTCTTTTTGCACCACATTTGCAAAAGAGAGGTCTCAACACCCTTTTCATTGTCCTTTGCTCTAGCCCTCTCCTCAACATCAAGAGTACCAATGAGCTCTTCCACATTGAACTCTTGTCTCTTATGTTTGAGTGAGGTGGCAAAGTCCTTCCAAGAAGGTGGTAACTTGGCGATAATACCGCTTGACCACAAACTTGTCGGGCAAAGGACAAGGGAAAAGCTCAAGTTCCTTAGCTAGTGCACGAAACTCATGAGCTTGTTCCACTACGGATCGGTTCTCAACCATCTTGTAGTCATACAACCGCTCCATGAGATCTGACTCGCTACCAAAGACATCGGTAACTCCAAACTTTCCAACAAGTGCATCCCATAACTCTTTCCCAGAGGGAAGGATGATATAGCTTTTCTGGAATTTTGCATCAAGTGCACTGATCACTGCACCTCGAAAGAGGTTGTCATCAGCCCGAAACTTAGCCTCATCCTCAGGAGACAAGTTAGCAGGCTTGCCCTCAGCGGCATGATAACAAGACATAGCAGTGAGCCACAATTCCATCTTAGCTCTCCAAATCAAGAAGTTTTTACCATCAAAAGGATCAGGCTTTAACACAAAGAGCCGAAACCTCTGACAGAAAATAGCCTATAATTAGGTTTTTAGATTGTTAGATAATTAGGCAATTTCCATGTCATTTTAATTCCAGAAATTAACATTATGAAGATGACACATAAAAGATTATTGATAATTGAAAACATGATATCAAAGACATCCATAATTAAATGGAACATGATATCGAACAACATGTGAAGCATATGGATATTAAACTGAAAATTAAACTCATGAATACATGATTCATATAGCATAACAGTAAAGCATGTCATATATCTCACAAAGATGATTAAACAGGCGCACATGAAACGGCGAGACAGAACTCTTTGGAACATGAACACAGTAGCATATGAAACGTATGATCGAAGCTGCAGACAACAGACGGACATGGCATATATCTTAAAACCTGAAACTAACACAGGATATATCACTTAAACGATCCGACAGAGCATACGAAACAAACTCATAACGGCATACGCAACAACACGAGAACACTACCGCAATGGGGTCATGATCCGGAAGATGAAAAAGCAGAGAGAAGATGAACAGTTCATACCCTCCGTGTAGGAACTCGATCCCGATCCCGAACCCTGTCCACTCTCCTTCGTCATGATGAAGAGGATGAAGACGATCTCTCCACCAGGAAGAAGAAGACGTGAGGAAGATGTCGACGGCACTCGAGGAAGACGACGAGCGGCGGCAAGGCGTCCTCCCGTGAAGAAGAAGACGAACACCGGTGATGATTCGGGCGTCGCGTAGACGCTCCCCAAAAACCTAATTGCCGATCCCCCGTGCAAGGTCTCGACCGGCAAGGGCTTCGGAGGGCACCTGCCCTCTCGCTTCTCCGTGGCGCAGAAAGTTACGAGATGGGGAGTACCTCGAGTTGCAACCGGAATGTGAGTCCGAGCATCAAGTCCCGAAGAGGAGGGAGCGTCTCCCTTATATCACGCCAAGGCCAGCGCCTTGCCGCTTCGCCGCCTGCCTCGCCACGCCCACGCCCACGCCCACGCCCACGGCCCGGCCCGGCCGGCGGCGGCGGCGGCAGCAAGGCGTGTGGCACACCTTGGTCCGTTCCTTGGCTTCTCAAATTAAGTGGAATAATTTCCACCATATAAGTTAAGGCAACGTCCCTTGGACTTCCAATCCGGTACAAATAATATTTTCCATAATTACACACCATAGAGTTAATTGATTTATTAAATCTAAAATGGGCCAAGCCCATAATAAATCCAACAGATTCCACCCTTCCCCTTCATCGTAGCCGGAAAGGAGAAGAAGGAAATAAAACTCCAATACCAACAAATTTGACATAGAGAAACTATAGCCCTAATGACTCGATCTAAAAGAGAGAACTTATTGAAAACAATGGATCCCTACTCCCTTCACCCTGGCGAGATGCCGGAGGGGAAGGGAGGGGGACCAACAGTAGCGGATGGTGGCGGCGGCGACGCGAGAGACGGCGGCGGCGACGCAAGGCTCCGTGGGAAGACAGCAAGTCTAGCTAACCCTGTTAGTCGAAGAATTAAGCACTCTCACCTAATGTTTAGCTAGAAGAACTTTTAAATGGCTAGTTAAATTATAGTTGGGTGGCCAACCAAAACAGGGTCTAAAGTCTTGACACCAGTCCTGTCGGTCCAGAAGCAGCATATCTACGAGAAGGCAGGTTTGCAAAGCAGAAGAACGTGCATGAACACATAAGTTGTGGTTCCGTATTAAGCTAGACACAATCCCACACAACTAACATCATTAACTGCCTGCTGAAATACACGACATTTCAGTTAAGATTATTGGCATTGGCATGCCCTGAACACATAGGCCATAGCAGGAGCCTGTGTCTACCCTGCGAGTGAAACGTTACTATGAATCTGTCGAGAAAACTAATTTCCTATATAGCCAAAAAAAAAACGTGGAGTAAAATTGTAAAACGCTAAAATTGATACAGTACATACATTACAGACTCGTGTCGTGTCAGATTAAACGAGTCCAAATTAGAGGGACACCCTCGGCGTTACATATATACTAGTTGGTGTCAAATTAAGCGAGTATCATTCAGCTAGCAGTGATACTACTACACTACACAGTACACACTTCGGTTGTCTCGGTGCATAACATGCAAAAGCTCCGTCACGGCCGGCCACGAGCTAGCTGATGGATCGGAGCCGAGCTAGTCAATGCAAGCTTCCAGGGCAGGCGCAGTGGCCATGAGCTCCCTGTCGACGGCTCTCTTGAGGAGGCTGCCTTCCTCGACGACCATCTGCACGGGGAGCACGCCGAGGCCGCTGGCGACGGCGAGCATGACTTCCCTCATCTCGGCGCGGAACTCGTCCCGGCCCACGGCGCCGTCCCCGTCGCGGTCGAAGCGCGCGAAGAGCGCGGCGTACAGGCCGGCGAGCTCGGCGGCGGGCGCCGGCGCGTCGGCGCCGAAGTGCGCCTCCCGCACGCGCAGCGCCGTGAGCTCCCCGGCCATCTCGGCGTACGAGAGGCGGCCGTCGCGGTCCGCGTCCAGCGCCGCGAAGCGGGCGTCCACGGACGAGTTGAACGCGCGCTCGTCCTCCACGAAGCTCTGCACCGTCCGCCCGTCCACGATCTCCACGCTCATCTTGGATTAGTTGGATATGCTGGAAAGAGCTCCCTTGTATGTGTGTGTGTCTACTTGTGTTTTCTTGGTCCCGGTTTTGAAGAAAAGGCGGCAAGGCAGCGGCCACGTTTTATAGCGACGACGAGCGTTGTGGCCGCGCGCGTCGTGGTCTGCTGCTCTGGTTTGCCGAGTAGTAATATGCTGTGGGATGTGCGGAAGCAGCAAACAGCAGGCGGCGACTTGTGTATTGTGCGCGCTGTCTAAATCGAATCCGATATATGCGCTTGAGATGTAAGCCAAGTTCCTGTTCTATTCTGAGTTCCTGTTCTATTCTGATCTAAAGACAAAAGAAGAAGTAGTAAAAAGCAGAAGTTCCACGGCCTCCCACCCGTGGATTCGCATTCGATTTCGTTCGCCGGCCGGTAAAGGCTCGCGGCGTCTCGCAGAAGCAGAACAGAATACGCGACGAATGTGCGCGCCTTCTCTGGACGGCGCCGGTGGCGGTGGGGCTGCGGTTCGGGTGTTGTGTAAAAGAAGGCCGCGCTCGGCTCCGCCGCTCCGGTGTACCTACTGAGCGCTGAGCTTCGTGTGGACAGCGACAGCGAGCTCCGGGAATTCGCCTTCACACTCACACGATACATGGCTGCGAGCCATGTGATCAACATTCTTTTTCTGTCGGCGGCAAGCGAGACCGGTTAGAACGTCAAGGAGTGGCAAGGTCGTACGTACACCTTGTCCTACGTGCAGCGAGCTCCAGGAATTTAATCCAGTCGCAGGAAGCTACAGTGTAAACCTGTGGCTGCGTTGTGCCGTTGTGCGTTCTGAACTGGTTTCTCGATTTTTTTTTTTTTTTGGCACCACTACACCATTACACGAACGCTATTGAATCAGCAGTCCAAGCGTGGGGCAGCGGCATTCCAGCCGAGGCAGGGCCAGGTGTTCGGCACGCACCCGCAAGTTGGCCGGGCCAACCTGGGCTAACTTCAACACACCAAATCGATGGACATGGGCCAACCTGGGCTAGTTTGGTCTACCGAAGAACCCTCTCCTATCTCGAGATGGCAATGGGTGCCCGAAACCCGAGTACCCGACGGGTTTTACCCGATTAAGACGCGGGTATGGACGAATTTTTCTACCCGCGGGTGTGTTACTGGAAGAAATCCTCTACCCATCGGGTACGCGGGTACGGGTATGGATGCCCATACCCGCGTACCCGCGGGTAAAAAATACCCGCAATAATTAACTAACTATCATAATCAATTTAGCCCACATAACCTAATTATTTATCTCAAGTCTATGTGAACACTACTTAGTATATACATATTGGATGGAGTTGTATTTGGTGGTGTGAAAATTCCTAAATTTTTCATATATTGTTTATTAAAAAATGATATTTCTATGTAATTTTCAGGTGTGTTCGCAGGTACGGAATATCCGTCGGGTAAAATTTACCCGTCGGGTGCGGGGTGTGGAACGATTTTCCTACCCGTGCGCATTCGCGGGTAACCCGACGGGTAAGATTTTCTCTGGCGAGTACGGGTGTGGGTTCCTACTACCCGTCGGATAAATACCCGTTGTCATCTTGACTCCTATCGCAAGCACACGTGCCCCATCCGAAATCCAAGTCTGCGGCCCAAACTAGGCGAGATCGAAGCCCAGAGCTGGCCCGGCCACGTCCAAACCGAACCGTCGGTGGCGGTGGCGGTGGCGGTGGCGTGTGGCGGCGGCGGCGTCCTCCGTCCCCGGAAGCGACCATGGCGGCATGGCACGCCAGCCTGCCGGCACACGCGCAGCCGACAGCACGGCACCATGGCTTGCAAGGGAATTAAATAGCCGTGGCCGTGGCCGTGGTCGTGGTCGTCTCGCTCGCGCGGGCCGGACGTGGATGTCTGGCCAGCAAATCCGCGCGGACGCTTCGCTTGAGCGACATGGCAACCATCTCGATCGCTCTTCGTTCTCCCGCGTTCTACGTCAGGCCACTCCTTTTCTCTCTCCTCGCTTTCTTCCTCTCCCGTGCTATTGCATTTCCGCTCCGGTGGTTCTCCCGTCATCAGTCGCCAATAATTGCGGCTCCGGTGACGTCTCGTCTCCACGCCCATCACGAGATTTTGCGTCGTCGCGAGTGACCAATGATTTTGCTGCGTGGATGTTTATATACTTATTAGTATTTAATTAATTAAGTATGCTTTGGGACAAACACAGTGCCCGTACAATGTGCTGCTGCTGCCTTTTATTTTCTCGCGGATGAATAAGAACAGCCAAACATCATGCAGCCCTCGTAAGCCTCCGAGTTGGTAAGATCTGCAGCTTCAAGTGGATTGAACCTGAAGTTCTGAACGAGAACAATCTAAGATCTACCTTCCTCTTTACAGTACTTCCTCCGTATCTATAAAACTTGACGTTTTTGAACAAAGTTTGGATTTAAATATTAAAAATATAAACTATCAATAACTTTTAAAATATTTAGTTCGAAAAGGTGAAACTTATATGTATAGATTGAAACCCACTTTTATAAAAGTAATTTTATTTTAGTTTTCTTATGTTTTTAATAAAAAAATAGATAAAGTTAGGTTTTAGAGACCGTATCTTTATCCAAAACGTAAGTTTTATGGGTATGAAGGGAGTATATCTTTTGTATTTTGATGAGAAGAAGAAGAAAAGGCTTGTTTAATCCTGGCAACGAATGAAGTTAGCTAGGCAACGCAGTCTTTTCATTGTTGATCGTTGAAGAATTAAGTGAAAGGAGGCACTTTCGGGTTAGTGATTACGATCATGAATTAGGCATGCACTAATCGATTCTATATGGCGAAAGGAGGGGCATTAGCTACCTGCAATTCTAGACTAAGCAGGAGCTCGGCTTTCAGGTAGAGGTGGTACTGCATGCTATACTTAGAGTGAAAGAAAAGACAATCGCACATAATTAACACATTTTCCTGGAAAGTGAAACGAAACAGAAAGTAAAGGTTTTTTCTTTCTGAAACCAAAAGGTAGAGTTGAAAAAACTGCACGGTAGTTGTTTATAGTGAAAAGGAAGGCATGAGCTTCTTGCTGCACTTATATTCCTATAGATTATGTGATATAGTACAAGCTAAAAAAATTTCAGGAATGGTCTAACAAATTCCATGTAACCAACATGCAGAAATATGATTAGAAATGTCAACTGATGTGCAGTTTCAAAAAAAAAAAAACATGTCTTTATACTTTCCTTAAAAAAAATATTTTTCTTAATTTTAGGTCTGAATTTAGTTTTTTTTTTTTTTCCAACGATGGTTATTGCATATATTTTATACTAAAATTGTAGTTTTGGTTTGTTGCAATTCTTGTAGACAAAATTTGCAAATTTTTTATTTCAAGAATACAAATTTGACAAAACCTGATATGTGTTGGCACAAAGACAATTTAATTATTTACAATTATTTTCTATAGTTAGAAAAAGACAATTTTGACATGTTATGACACAGACAAATAATAAATCATAAAGTGACAATTTACTTGTACTAATTGATAGTACAAGAGTGTTGCCTAAAATCATATTGAAATATAAGAGGTGTTTTTCTTATTAGACCGACATGTAGTACTAATGTGGACATGAAATTCAACTATGCAGTCAAATTCATCGAGTCTTGCAGACTATTAACGTTAAACATGTAGATAATTACTTGATCGGGGATGACAAATAATGACACTGAATTTGATTTCGCGAGCTTAATTGAACATGGCAGCTCCAGAAATGAACTTTCCTCTCCCTTTGATGATTAAGGCGTTGATACCTACCGCTCAACAATTATTATTCTACTAGACTTGATCCAGTACAAGTGCAAGATACTTAATCGATCCCACCAGATACAAACTGTATCAACTCTGTCAAGTGGCCGCCTCACCGACACTTCAAATTCAAGTCAGGTAGTGAGCTCACATTATCAAATCCAGTTGACACCTCATATCACTGATGGCTCAACTTCATGCATTATATGTCGATCATGACATATTTATTTCTGAAGTAATAAAATTTTATATGCACATTAAGACGTATATAAATTATTCCATTTCAGAATAAGAAGGTTTCTACTACATATTTGTGAACCCTTCAATTCTAATCAAGAACTAACGCATCATTTCTAGAAAGATCATTTTTCATGAGATAAAAAGGTAGCTGATGACAATTTGTGACATTTTCTTCGTAGTCATGTGCTTGTCTACTTCAAGAAAAATAGTTTGGTATTAGTACTTTGAGTGTCATGCAAGTTGAAGGAACTTGATATAGAAAAAAGGAGCATTGGTTACATTGTCAGGATTATTAACCGCACTGATGCACTAAGCTGACTTGAAGTCTTCCATGAACTTGAAGTCTTCCATGAATAGCCTAAGTAACAACTGCTAATCTGCTACTGACTTTTGTAGCTGTACATGTGGTGTAGACTCCAGATCAGAGAGCAATACTGATTCCTCTTAACGAAACACAAGCTGCCATTTACGAAAAAAAATAGTGATTCAGACCAGAGTTTATTTACTTTGCCCTCAAATGGTCAGAAGAAATTTTGATCTCTGCATTCGTTTTGGCAGAGTAGGAATCTCTGTGCTTAGAGCGAGCAGACTGTTACTTCTGATAACATTGCGAACCTGTTTTTCTTTATGACCTTTTTCTAACAGAGATGTAGTAGAAAACAGTTTGAGTCTAACGGATCTCGATGTCAGACATCGAATAAACAAGTTTACAGTCCTCATACTTCTTGTGGTCTTGCACAAGACGAGTTTAAAAGCGCAAAGTGCGCAACTGGATTCGAAAAAAGTCAGAAGCACTTCATGCAGCCGCCGGGTGACAGTTTGCAATTGACCTTACAATAAAACTGGTAAGTGCGGTATCCTATTGGTCAGATGGCACACAACAACCTCAACAAAATAACAAGCACTGAAAACAGTGTATCAGAAAAAACAAGCAGTGCATGTTTTCAGCAAGACACCCACAGAAATACAGTAGTTTCTGAAATGGGGTTCTAATTGCACTGCTACCACTAATGATCGAGAATTATCTTTTGAAATGGGGTCTAATTGTCCTACTGCCACTAATGGAGCAGTGCGATTTACTCAAGAACGGATCAGAAAGTCCCAGGACAGGCAGGAGAAAAGCGCAGCTAAGCTGATACCTGGCCAGCTTTCAGCAATCAGCACGCACCTTCTTCGCTGAGAGCGCACGGGCACCTACTACTTGCCCCCGCCCGCAACAGCTGCCACCAATACGAACATCTCAACAATTTTTAATTTTTTATAATATACATTTTCTCCCGCCCGATACGAAAGAACCCACGGTTTTATATAGCATCCCCCCCTCTACCCAGCGTTCCTTCGAGCTGCCACCCTCTCTTCTTCTCTCGTCTCCTCTGCTCTGCTCTGCTGGATCAGGTTTGCTCCTTCCTCCCTTGGATTTTCTCTTGTTCTCCTGCATTTGCAAGGCATTGCACCTCTGGTTAGGATGTTCTTTTCGTCAGTCGAATGCAATTTTCAGCTTGAGAATTATTCACTCTACATGCATTGTGATGATGCTTGTGTAACTTCTCAATCACCGTGTCCGTACATGATCTCGGGAACATGAGAGTTTTATTATGTTAATCTTAGCATATGATGGTAGTTTTCTTCATCTTTAAGTCGAAGCGAAGATCGTGTAGGCTAGCTCTTGAGTGCTCGTCTAGGTAGTTGTTTTTCTTTTGTTTTGATAAGGATCTAGGTAGTTGGTTGGTTCTTTGCCCTTTTAGTATTGGTTTGAGATCTGAAAATTCTTTTTTTCTTCATTTGCCTTTTTGTTGAAGCAGTAGTTGTATCCCCTCTCTCGTATCATGATTTGGTTGGCAGTAGCACTCCTACAACGTGCCGTCTAGACAAGCTAGCAGATCCAACGATCCATCTTCTTGTATAAAAGAGCTCAGAACCATCAGTCATAAATTTTGACATTTTGATCAAGATAAAGAACTTTGTTTTTTTGTTTTTTTACAACGACACATACCCATCAAACTTTTTTCCTTTTTTTATAGAAAGAACTCTCTAAGAAAAGCCGTGATCAATCAGATCAAATTGGCTAACTATATTTGTGCGTGATCTCGTCAGGGGCTTGCATCATTGAAGCTAGAAGAGAGGACAGACGCTGCATGATGGGGTCCAAAGCTGCAATTCTTGCCACGGCGGCTGTACTGGCCATCCTCTTCGCCAGCCCGGCACTGGCTCAGACGAGTAGCCCGCCAGCGCCGGCGCCCATGTCATTCTCGCCGACTCCGGCGCCGGCGCCGGCGCCGCACTACGTGGACCTCGCGGAGCTCCTGAGCGTGGCCGGACCGTTCCACACGTTCCTCAACTACCTGGAGAAGACGAACGTGATCGAGACCTTCCAGGCGCAGGCCAACAACACCAAGGTGGGCATCACCATCTTCGTCCCCAAGGACTCGGCGTTCGCGGCGCTCAAGAAGTCCACCTTCTCCAACCTCACCTCCGACCAGCTCAAGACGCTGCTCCTGTACCACGCGTTCCCCAAGTACTACGCCTTGGCCGAGTTCAAGAAGCTGAGCTCGCTTAACCCGGTGAACACCTTCGCTGGGTCGCCCTACACGCTCGACCTCACCGACGACATGGGCACCATCTACGTGCAGTCCAAGTGGTCCAAGCCCAAGATCGCCAGCAGCGTGTACGCCACCAAGCCCGTCGCCATCTACGCGCTCAACAAGGTGCTCCTGCCCATGCAGCTCTTCAGCAAGGACCCGCCGCTCGCGCCCGCGCCAGCGCCGGCGCCGGAGTCCGGGGCGTCCGATGCGCCCAGCCCGGCGGCCGGCAAAGCAGGCGGGCTGACCGGCGGCAAGGGTGACTCGACGAGCGCCGCGCACAGCACTGGCGCCGTCGGCGTTGCCAGTTCCTTGCTGTTCGCTGCCGCAGGGTGTTTAATTCTCCAGTCATTTGTGTGATCGAGCACGGTGTTCGTGGTGCTTCCCCACGGCCACACTTGATTTCGTTTTGAATGGGTTGCTGGAGTCAATTCTTTTTGGACATAAGGTAGGCATACCGTTAGGATCGAGTTGCAGTATTTCGCGTCACATTATTACATTACTCTCATAATTTCTGTCATTTTTGATGGACAAATGATTGAACGAATGAATACGAGAAAAAGTTTTCACTGCCTAGCGCTTCTTCTCTTCCTCTAGTCCCTCTGCTATGCAGCTGCTGCCAGCTGGTGATCAAAGACATTTTGAGGTCCCTTTTTGAACTGTGGGAAATTTTCTGTATAATTTTTGTGAAATTTCGACTGCTTGCAAGTTGCAACCAGCACCTCACCTCTGACTGATTCACCTATATATCGACCTGTTGATGCCCGCTGGACACGTGGGACAACATGCTCAAGATTACAACTTTGTTCATTCAAGTGGATGTACGGAACTGAAAGATTGACGCATATGATACACACTAGTTTATTCGAATTTTGAACTTGGGTTGGTTGGTTTGCATGTCTATACAAATAACTGGAACTTACATGCATGTGCATTGAGCATGGCTTGCTGCTCCCACATGCAACTTGTTTTTGTCCGAAGAATCTGTGTTCAATAGAAGATGAATCAGATCTTAGGCAATCGTTCAGTTCTCCATTTGACTCGGATTATTTTTTTTTGACTACTTATTAATTATGTAAGCTTAACACCATGTGTCTGTTTTCCTAGTGGTGTAGAAATAGCAACTGGTTAGTAGCATTTAATCACATTTCGAAGTCAAACCCTGCAGCATAGGTTGTGTGCAATGTGGCAGCAACATTTGACACATCCTCTGAAATAGTTTGTGTGCCAAGTGGCAACAATTAAGCGTGATGAGTGTCAGGCTACTGCAAAACATTGAAGCAACTTCGCACACCTAAGAAGGATGAGTAAAATGTAACAACCCCTCCTCTCTCTCTCTCTCTCCCCTCTCTCCCTCGCGTAGTTCGCCGCACGGGCTAGTGCCGCCCCAGCCCTGCCCTCCCATCGCACTGCGCCGCCTCAGTTCGCCGAGATCAGAGGTGCTGCTGGCCAACACGTTGGCAACTACCACTGCGCCGTCCACTCCATCGTCACCACCCTGGGCCGCGGCTGCCACCCTAGGCCCCGCACCTACTCGACGCGACGCTGTGAGATCATTGTCCAACAGCCGTAATGATCTCTAGTCTTATTTAGTCTCCTAAACCAAACATGCCCTAAGAAGATCTTGTGAGTTAACAATGTAGGTGGGACGAGAAGGCGAGAGGTCAATACATTGAGTGTGTTGGCTCAGTCGCCCATAACAGCAACGATGGCTTTGAGCTACGCAGCAAGGGCAACTGCGCATACGTACAATGAGACATCCGAGCCAATCTCATGTAATACGCGTGACTTCTTTGTGGTTGGTTTGGTGGAGGTGGTGGTTTTTTGTCTATTGGGAGTTTAGGAAAAAAACAGAGCCCTGTAGTGCTCTCCCACCTTTGCTTAGATGAGCTATAGCACTCATGCTCCTCTTGGGCTTTAGCCAGGAGGAGGGGCCATGGGCTTCTTGGCCTATTGGGAGTTAGGAAAAGAGAGCCATGGTGGGTGTCTGAGAGTGGGAGGATGACTTGTTGCATGCTAGACTAAAGAGTTCTTTTGTTGTGCTGAGTTGTAATTAGAATTGTCTCCAACCTTCGAATCGTTCCGAACTCTCGTCCTCAAGCTAGCCATCACAATAGTTCTTGGAAGGGCTCCATAAGAGAGAGGCTCCATGGGATCAATAACTTTAGAAGGGCTTGAGCTCCACCTACCGCACCACTAGATATGGTCCGTTCCAATGCCCATATCGAATAAACTCTAGGATCAAGAAGTGACCACAATGTAACTATTAGCTTATTATGATATATTTCATGGTTCTACTTCATCATCATGAATAGTTATATTTTTAATGCATTATATAAGAATTATCGTGTTAATGTTTTGATTATTGTTAGTTTTGTTTTTTTATAATTTTTAATGACGTGCGTTTGTCTTACTTATGTGTATGTTTACCGGTGATTCAATAAGCAAATTTGGGGATTTTTTTAAAAAAAAAGGAAAAAGAGCATTCGCGACAAATTAGGTCGAGCCAATTTTGACCATGAACATTTTAAAAAAAAGACCGTGAACAAACACACTGTCTTCGTCTTGGATGTAGTCCCTCCGTCCACGAAAGACCGTTATTATAGGACTTTTAAAAATCAAGTTTAACCACTCGTCTTATTTAAAAATTTTATATATATTATAAAATAAAGAAATTATTATTAAAGTATATTAAATGATAAAATAAGTCATAACATTTGTATCAAAATTTTAAATAAGATGAATGGCTAAATATAATTTTTAAAAAGTCCTATAATAGTGTTTTTTTTGACGGAGGGAGTATGTACAAACAACAGAACGCATATCTAGGGACATTCTCTGTGCCTTTGGGTTCTGAACTTTTGATAGCCTGCTACTCGATGCTGGAAAATGCACGGCTGAACTTTTACCTTAGGTAACCAACTGCCGTGCACCGTGCGCACCCGGCCTGTGAATCTGCGATCCCGTCTGCGTACGCCGTACCTGGATGCGGCCGCAACCGGCAAGCCTGCACGTCTGCACGTGCGACTCGTCCGAGCCACGTGCAAGAGAAGGGGCACGGCACGGGCCGAAGGGCGGCGTGTAGCCGTGCAGTGCAGGGCAGTGTGGGCCTGGCGCATTCACGCGGCGGCGGGGGAGGCCCGCAGGCCGGGCCCGAGTGAATGAGGCCTGGAGCGTGAGGCAACCCCGCAGCACCCCTGTGTGCTGGGCCGCTTGAGCCAGATGGCTCTCGCGCGGTCGCGCCGCGGCAGCACCCCTGAAGCGGCAGCGCGGTTTGTGTCCAGAACGTGGGACACCACCGGCGCAGCGCACCTGGACAGTCGCACACAGATTCCTCGCAGTCTGACAGGCCTGTCCTCCACTCGAAAAAAAAAAAAAAAAAAGATGCTTGGAAATCAACAAACACATCAAATCAAAGGCTCCTGCATTGGCCATCGGGGCTAGTGCAGCCTACTACTGCTAGTCTATCCAGGAGTAGGGGTCGTCGCCTGGCTGCTGAGTCGGAGGCGGCATCGAGATCGGCGCGCGGCGGTGAATGCTCCGAAACGGAATAGAAGCCCGCGGACGGGACGAGGCATCGGCGCAAGAGCCGGGCCGATGTCGCGGGATTCGGTCCCCGGGAGGGAACCGCACCGCGCGCCGCGAGACGCCGAGACGGACGCCCGCCCACCTGTGACCTGCCAGCCGGTGTGCCCGGGCGTCTGGGGCCAGGGACGCCGGACGCGGAAGCGGAACCCGACCGTCACGGCGCCAGCCAGGGGCCACCACCGCGGACCCGCGCCGCATGTGGCGCGGCAGAAGTGGTGCGTGGTCCGGCCGGGCGTCCGCGCGCCTGGATAGGCAAGTGGGGATCGGCGGCCGGGGTGCGCCCCAACCCCGATCGATCTCTTCTTCGGCTTGGGTGCTTGGGCGCCCAACTGGTGGTGCCTGGTGCGCGGTGGACCACGGCGGTGATCGATCCGGTCCTCCCTCCCACAAAGTTCATGGCTGTTCTCTCTTTTCTGAAAAGGACCTGGCGGTATGAAAGATGCGCTACCAATTTAGGAATCGCTCTGAAAGGTCACGCGAAGGCACAACAATGTTTAGCTGCTTTGACCTTTGAGGATATCAGAACACACGTCGCTATGCGCCTAGGCTTATATGCAAATCTTACTGTTTGGAGATATTCACTGTGCAAAAGGCAATAATCATTATGGCAAATGAGATCCAAACGCTTCTTTCTTTTTCATTAAGAATCTAGACTCTACTTATTAACTATCTAATAAAACTACTACAAGAATGAGGGTGTCTCTAACAGGGATCAAATAGCTAGTCTAGATAAAATACTGGCTAGTTTTGCTTGCATGTTCTCCAAAAACTCTCTCACAACGAGCTCTCATGTTCTTTTTTTTATTGTTTTTGCGGCTCAGGTCGCTAGCAAGTCTCCTTTTAGTAGGACAACACCCTGACATCCACATACACATATGGCCTTAGATCAATCAAATCACTTCTACTACAACATTTAATGCCAAAGCCGGAGCCATGATTTACTCACTTACTAGGTGAAAAGTGACTTATAGTACTAGTTAAAGTAAATATATCATCACCACTGTTAAATTTGTTTCAACCATAAACTACGGGTCGTAAATAATATAGTAGTGATGAAGTTTCATTGCGATGAAACTTGTCTGACCAAACGACCCTGTCAAAATTATCCATGCAGCTGGTTTTAACCTGCTTGGATCCTCCGGATTTTGAGAGCCCCCGTATATAGAAAAGAAATTCCTCAATTCTATATTATCATCCAAACGGTCTAGATTTTATAGGGATTTTAACTCACATATTATGCTTAAAATCTCGAAACTTAATAAAACTATTGAGGTTCTTTAGGATCCAAACGGTAAGGCTAGGAATCAAAAGAAGCTGATCGTGATCATGACAATTGACAGTAGTGGGTACATCGCAGTGGTTGCACCTCCTCCCCACTAGCCCCGGTGCCGACCGCTGTACGGTCTGCGCCCATGCATTTTGTTCCACGCTTTGCCGGACAGAGATTTCGACGAGCATAACGAAAGCCACCACCGGCGCTGCTTTCACTGTGGAAATAAAGGAAGACGCGTCCGTCGTCCCTCCCCCTCTTTTCCCTGGCGGCCTGCCTGTCTGGCCTCAACCTCCCTTTAATCTTGGCAGCGAAAAAACCTTTAATTTTTCCCGAAAAGAGGAAAAATCTCCGCACCGAAACCGAAGTTTCAGGTGGTGGGAGTCACGTCTGAACGTCACCCAACGGTCGACGCGCGCATTCCCGTGGCGTACGTGCAGTGCAGGCGAGGCGCGGCGCGGCGGGTCTACGGATCAGCAATGGCTGGCAGGCGCGGGGCGCGGGGCGTTGGGCTGGGCGTTCCGCGTGCCTGTCCTGCCTGCCGGCGAAGAATTTCAGGCGCGCGTCGTCGTAGTACGCTGGCTGCCAGACTGCCACGCCAAGGAAGCCGGGGGTACCGGCCGGACCGGCACGGACGAGGCGGCAGGTCGATTTGGTTTGGCACCGACGCTGCTGCTGCTGGAGTTGGACGCGCGCGGATCCTGACGCGCGCGCAGGACATGCGCGCGTGCAGGTCGTGCCGGACTGGGCGGGCGGCGGACGCAAGCCACAAGCAAGCGCACGCACGCGCGGGCGGGCGGGGCGGGCGCAGATGATCTCGGGGCCGAGCGCGCGGGAGAGGGAGAGGAGAGATCTCCTGACCCGGCGCCTCTTCCGCAGTTCCGCTTTCCTGTCTGTCCCGTCCTTAAAAGCCCCTGAAATATTCCGAGGCCAAGGGCAGCTCAGCACCTCAAACCTTTCTTCTTCCTCCGTTTCTCTCGCCCTCTCTCTCTCTCTCTCTCTCCAGCCATCCTGGCCTTCTCGACTCGACTACAGCTAGCTCGAGCGGTGGATGCTTTCGCATTTGTAGCTAGCTAGCCTACCTGCGGCGGCGACATGGGCGAGGATGAAGAGGGTGTGCGCTGCTCGGTCTCGGTGCCCTCTCTGGCGAGAGGCAGGCCAGGAGGCGCCTCCCGCGCATGGCTGATGCTCTCGTCCGTCTCCGGCTCCGGGAGGCCGTTCCGGCCGGCGGCGGGCAGTGATATGCTGCTTGCCTTCCTGCCCGGCTTGTAGGATGCAGCAGCCTGCAGCCGGGATGGTCGGGCGCGCGGGACGGCCGGGACAGACCAAGGAATGGAGGCGAGTCGTCGTCTTCGGCGGTGATGAAATCCAATCCAATCCAAGGCTAAAGGCTCAAAGGAGCTAACTGGTGGTGTGTAGGTCTAAACTCGATCGGCGGCATACATGGGAAAGCCAGGCATTTTCTCGCAGTTCAAGTACCTTCTGTTAGCTTTCCTCTCCATGCATTGCACGGTGGTGGTTAATCAACAACTGCTCTTGTTTTAATCCATCATCATTAGAAAAAAATCTGTTCTTGTTTCGGCATTGTTCGTTTCCTCTGTTGTTGTCTCTTTTGGGATTCTTTAGGCATAGTAGTACAAGTGGTACTAATAATATACTGTAAGTTGAAGGAGCTAGGTTATTATTTAGACCAAAATAGCGGGGTATGTATATCTGCATCTTGCTCGAGGTGCGATGATACAGCTTGCTGCTAAAGGTTTGTTTCTTCAGATATATTCTCTCTCCTTTTGTAAGATTCTAAGTAATGCATATGTTCTCGAGAATCTATCACCAATCGATCTCAAATGAACATTTGTTGACGTGTCGTGTTTATGCTACGTGCTAAAAGTTCGGGAATGATATATGTGGCTGCTGTACGTACTTCAATGTCTTGTTACCGATGTATGGAACCGGTTACTAAAGAGTACTACTTTTTAAATGGTTTGCACTATCCATACGCGCTCCGGCTTAAACATTTCATTGTGGATGCCGTTTATGTGATTTCTTTGGGATATATAATATAATTCCTATATATATGCCATAGAAGATATATATTAGGAACCCAGATGATCAGTTTTTTTTCTCATTCGTTGTGGGCATTGTGTAGCCCGCCGTCGTAGTCGAGTTAATTCAGTATGCACATGGGGATGAAAAGTCTTTCTCAGCTCGTCCACCGTGTGTGCTACCGATGTTTTTTTTTTTTTTTTTTTTTTTTTTTGGAAACGGGCTTTCATATTAGCTCACAAATCATCAACAACTATTACACGAACGTTATCCGGGACATTGCATGTAATATGTGCTCCTCTCCTTCAGCCAGGGGCGAAGCTTAGACAGAATTGATGGTGGTGCACACAAGTATAACCTTGTGGTGGAATCATCATTTGAGAGCTTAATAATATGGTCAAAATAGGTCACTTAATGCTATACTATTTCTCTACCATGGTGCCAATGCACCATTGTAGATGAAGTGGCTTTGCCCCTGCCTTCAGCACTACCCAATACTCATGAGATCAGCCTTGTTACAAACGCTAGACTTAAAACACACTTGAAACTAAAAAAGTTTGAAGCTGCTAAAAACTTTAGCTCCTCCACTAGACCTCTAGCAAATGATTGGGAAAACAAATTTGATTTCAAGACTTGCTGAACCATAAGCACATCAATTAACCTCTAGGATTAGATGCTCAATTCCCAGATTAATAGCCGCTTGCACTCTTTGTAAACAAGAGATCAATGCTTCATGAAAAGCATTCAACAAGTTATTTAATTACTCTTCCTCTTCGAGTCAACACAACATCACTGTCCCAAATTATGAACCTCTGGCTGCCATTTAATGATCTTGGATCAAAAGACACATCACAATTCAACTTCAAAACTTCCTAAGTGTTGTCCAATGTAACTTTTGAATCACTCCTTTCTTCATATCTTGTTGTAATAGTGTCAGCATACACCTTGATTGCCCTAACAAGAGCCTCTAGGCTTCTCCTTCGCCCTTCCTCTTGGATCAAGTTTCTTTCCGCCCACAGAAGCCAAATGATGATAACTATTAGTGTTCGACATTCATCCTTTTCTTTCATAATGAGCTCAACTACCTCTTTAGCATCCATTTGCTAAATAAAGCCAAGTTTGAATTCTCCTATTCTATTTTTAGGGGTTGACAAACTTGTTTAGCCAGCAATGACCATCATCTTCATTGCATCTCCTATAGATAGGTAACTTTGTACCTGACTTTATTCCCTTCTGGGCCAAATTACATCTCAAAGGATGATGAGTGAAACACCAAAAAAAGTGTTTGATCTTGTTTGGGCATTCCAAATCCCAAATTTTCTCCTAGATCGGTCTGGGTTTGGCTTGCTTCCTCCTTATGCTCCTTCGTGCTCCCTTCCGTGAAGAAAGTCGGCTTGACAGACTTTATAGGTGCTTTTGACACTAAAATGTCCACCATGTTTTTCATAGTGCTAAGCTAACAGGTTTTCCCTCCCCTCTTGCACCATCATTGCCATGGACCTTCTTCATAGAAAATATCTTTCACTAACTCAATGTCCCAACTGTCCGTTTCAGGGTTGATCAACTCAAACCTTCAGTTAGAATGCTACCCCTCCTAAGGTGTGCCACCAATGTTGGCTTTGTTACACGTAGGATTTGAGCATGGCTAATAATGAGCTAATTGTGGTCTTTGCATTATTGCCATTAGTAACAATTTGAAAATATAATATTATGGCTATAGTGATTAGTTAGCTCACCTTATTCTAAAATTAAGTTTTTCGGAGTCCCGTGACTTTAAGTCGCTCTCCTCTTCTCCATCTTCCACCTCAACACCAATTGATGTGGAAACTCTTGCGCTCCACATACATCTATTTCTACTATGCTTGATCTTGGAACAATAATCACAACCAGAATTTGTTACTTCTCCTAATAAGGTAGACTTCTCTTAGTATTTTGGTATTTAAAATTTAGTATAAACTTTTTCTAGTAAATGTCTCCTAATAGAGACTCCCATGTGCTACGACTAGTGGTAGTATTTTATTACTACTTAAAAACACTACATTTTAGTAGTGAATGACTTCAGCGACGACACATAAGGAACAACAACTTTGCCGGTGGCACGTTGAGGCTGCAATGCACATGCATGTTCTCGAGAGTTAGTGATCAAAGGGAACACTTTACTCCGACGTGTAATTTCAATGCAAGCTGTGTCTAGCCGATGAATTCGGGAACGTGGCTTGTTGTACCTACTGTATGGTGTTACAGTTTCTACATGGATGGAGTTCAATCAAGCCATGCACAGTGCTGGTTCTGCGCTGTTCATATGTGCACAACACAGAGCCGTTTGCATTGTGTAGAGTAGGGTACTTACTGTAATTTCTTACTAGGCCTGCCTGCGTACGTACGCAGCATATGGTACGTACGTACACTAGTACCGTCCGTTACTCTAGACTAGAAGAGGATCTACGTACAGAACGTTCCGATAAGATTTTGCTGGACCTTGCTTGTCCCTGGAAATTAAAGGGCCATTATTGACGGAGCTAGCATAGATAGTGAGTGCTGGTACTACCGATTAATTGTTAAATCATTTCTCTGCATAGTATGTGTCATTGTTCTTCTTCCCCTAGTCCTATAGGTGCCTTAAACGTGCACCCTTCACCCTTGACAATATCATGGCCCGTACCAGGTACAATCACTAAATTAATACAATGTTCAGTTGGATGGGGAGATTGTGAGATTAGGTGGCAGGTGTTGAGAATTACAAGTACCACTTCTTCACCTAATTCTATCTCTCGCTTTGTTCATACATTATGGCATTTGGATATAGTATATATATGCTACTTTTGCAGCCCTTCAAGTTTTCAAGTAGTACATGCTGCTGATCATATCATGATGCAAGCATCGAACTTCTATATATAATATACAGTAGTTTTCAACGTAATCTCTGCTACTAAAAATTACCACCAGGACCCGTCTATGACTACTACGGTGAAGCCATGGTGAAGCTCGCACGCTGACTCCGGTTTTTCTGGGCACGCTCGCACGCTGACTACTGCATCACGGGGCCACCCCACCCCTGTACTGTACGTCTGTACCATGTCCACAGACTCGCTAGCAAAAACCAGGACAGCGAATCAATTCTAGCCGCGCATGCTGTCTTCGCATCAGGCCTTTCTTTCTCGTCGCTCAATGCTCGGCCTCCCCGTCATGGATCCGACGGAGCTTGCCTTCCCCAATCAGCGGCGCTTGCCATCCCTGTCAGTGTCAGGAGCATTCGTTCATCGGGTCACGGAGGAGAAAAAGGTCAGCGCTGCCCGCTCCTATCCCCGCCGAGCAGAGCTCGCCTCTCTGCGCCGCCCGCTTCCCTCCCGGACGAGCAGGAGCCTCCTCCCTCCTGGACCAGCAGAGCCTCCTCCCTCCTCCCTGCGCCCGCGCGCTCTCCCTCCCCCCCGCCCGAGGCGCCCGAGCCCGGCCGTGCCTTGGCGGACCCGCGCTGGCCGGCCCGTCGGCGTGCCTGAGTCGCCGTCCTCGTCGCCCGGGACACAGGCTGGCGGGCGGCTGCCGGGCTAGATCCGCCCGGCCGGGTAAGCAGGGGCACCAGCGGCGGCAAACGAGCGGCCCGTGCCCGCCAGGGACCAGCGCTGACGGCCCGTCGCGGGCCCGACTTCACCGTCGTCGTCCGCGGAAGCCCCTCGCTTCATCGATTCGCGAGCCCGACTTCGGCGTCACAAATCAGCTGGGCGCTGGAATTTGAAGCGGCGGCTGCGGGCAAGATCCGCCGGCGCGGGGTAGGGCACCACGGCAGCAGGCGATGAGCGGCGGCGACTGGTGGGCGTGGCATCTGTTGCGACTTTGGGTGTTGCTGCCGCCTAGCGCCAACGCCAGCTGTGTGCTTGAGCTTTCAGAGATGCCTCTCTTCTCCCTGTAAAGGTGAGATCAGGTTCCTCTCCTCCTATACATTTTAGCAAAAGATTCATAAAATTAGTTACGACAATGTGAGTTGGATACGGAGACTCATGCTTCGATGGTGTAAAGGGATTTCATTGTTTGGCAGAGTTGTTCACCTGGCGGGTGAACCACCATTGGCAATTATATAGAGGTACTTGAAACATCAAACATTCCCTAAGCAGAGAAGTTTTTAACATGTAAAAGGGCTTGGCCTCCTTTCTAGAACTAATATGCATTGTTTTATACCAAAGGAGAAGAAAGAAGAAATCACAAATTGCAGTTGGACAGCAATGCTCTAGGTGCATTACGTGCTGAGGTGCAGTCCATAGGAAAGCTACATGAGTAAAAAAATTGCAAAAGAGCGCAACTAACTAAAGGATGTCACAAAACATTGTCGCTAACAGTCTCTCTGTATATCAGTCAAAAACAGTCCCTCTGTATACATCAGTTCCATTCCTCTCCTTTCTATACTTTGATATCTTTGTTGACATTTGATGAAACGGCAGGACAACTAATGGATGTGCTGATACGTATGTTATCGTGGGATTGTGTTCCCGTTGCAACGCACGGGCATTTACCTAGTATATATAATATGGCCATCTTTGCAGTAAATTGTTTGTTTTTCCTTTTCATTTTGACAGCTTTGCACAGACGACGTACAGAACCATTTCTCTGCATCCTTCGTCATGCATGTTTCGAAGAGGGCCTTGTCACTGCAGCTGGGACAACTAGTAGAAACTGATTGTCGAGATTTTTACCCTTTTATATATAAAGTTATAAGTTACTCCATGCACATGAGTTTAGTCTCTGTTTAATGGAGTACTACATATACTATATTCGATCCGAACATGTGTACAGACAGGGTAGATACGAAAGCAGGTGGGCACTCGTCTGCTGTTGACACTGCACTGCACGTCTGCACCAGCACCGGACCGACGGCCGTCAGGTCCAGAAATCCGCTTGTACAGTTGTACGTACGACCTCGGGATCCGTTTCCTTTTCCGTGACTGCACGTGTGGTGCCGCGAAACAAGTAACGCTGCCTGCCGCATCCTGCGTCGCCACCCGCGGCATCACTGAAGATGGGTCATTATGGCAGTAGCGTTGCTAGTAATCAAAGGTTTGCAGGCACTTCTCACATCAGTGCCGTACTGCTAGTAACTGGGTAATAATGGAGTAATTTAATTTAATCTAGCTGCTGCTGCTCTCGGTTTGGTTACCTAATCTGATGGCTATGCGGTCAGCAGCCTCTTCTCTCCTTGAGCTGCTGCTGGTTTTGACTTTGGTGGCGGCACCTACCGATGCCCAATGCCATGAGAATCGGTGTCCGAGACTCAAGGGACGCAAAGCTTTGACGCTAGTAGCGTCAGTGACTACTACTAGTTATTTAGATGGTTTTGTTTAAGCTTTGAACCACCCGTGTGGGTGTGTGCGTGTGCATATATATATGTTTGCAAAGTTTGCATGCATCAGCGCCTGCTTCATTTTTTCCCCATTCAGTAGGTAGGTACTAGTAATCACTACTACTGGCATTATGTGTCTGATATATAGGTGACCTTAAAAGTCTGCAGCTTTGCATCACGCGACACACTTTGACTTTCTGTCTGCACCATCAAGTACTCAGCATTGCGGGGAGACTAGCTACATCCTGTTTTAGGTGGGTGCAAGGTAAGCTGTGCTGTTCTCAGAGTATTAGCTACTTCCTCTATCCTAATTTATAAGACATTTGACTTTTTCTCCCCTAAATTTGACCAGTCGTCTTATTAATAAAAGTTTTTCAAAAATAACTTAATTGTTTTCTATGCATAAATCTTTTGAATAAGGCGGTCAAACGTTTTATAATTTGGGATAGAGGGAGTAGTTATAGACACACTTTGACATCTTACAATTTGAAATGGATATATACAGTAAAATAGTAGGAGAAAAGTAACAAATTGTAAACCTGAAATTATACCTAGAATATAATAATCTGTTGTACAAAAGTAACTAACACGATACTTGTCATATATATTAATGGAAATCTGAAGAGCTTGATTGTATTCCAGTTAGTGCATTAGTAGTCTGTAACATCTTACCTTTATTTTATCAACGCCTTTCCCTCAATTCACTTAGGAGAATGTCAGCCTGTGCACTGAACAGAATTTCATTACTGATAAGCACCGAAATTGCAGGAGTTTCATGGCAAGTTTGTGACCAAAGACCAACTACCATCCAAACTGAGCGCAAAGTGCCCAACCAGAACGGCAACCAAAACTGTAGACAACTAAAGCTCACCCAGAACGAAAAGACAAGGTTCCGAACCAAGATTTAACAGATCTAAAACTAATTACAACCTTGAGAGGGCTGCTACGGCACGCAGGCCAGCTTTCTAATTAACGCAACCCTGAGATCGCTAGCAGTGTTATCTCCCTCGTGTGGAAAACTCTTGTTTCTGAAGCTCTGCCCATATAAAGATAGCAGGTCAAACAGATAATTTCAGTGCACATTTTGACTCTTTCTCCTTTAAAAACAAACTGAGTTTCTTGTTCTCCAAATGGCCCAACAACAGCCTAGAGAGGATGAAACAGAAGGTGAACAAACATTAAAAGGTAGGAAATAACACAAGAACACACACGTGCACAAATGGTTTTGGTGGTTGGAATGACTTAGTTTTTCTGTTTTTATCTCATATATGATATATATAGGCAGCCGTGAGCTACAATCATGGGTGTGACATTCTCCTAATTAATGCAGAATATTACCCAAATAAGCAACCTATTGCCCCTATTTTTTTTGAAGAAACAATCTATTACTCCTATTACTCCATGCTGGATGAACCTAGACACTAGCATGCACCTAGACACACAGGATTATTTCCAACAAAACACATATACATTTCCAAATTCAAGCTGATACTGCAGTTACAAGTTTGCTACAACTCTGAAACTTTCTCGTGGTGGCAAGGCTTGAGCTCAGAATTAGGTTACTTAGGCTAACTATGTGGCAAGACACAACAGTAGTGCAATAAAGCCAACACAAATGTTTGATTACAAATATGACCAACCAGATCCAGTGAGGTGCTGACCTTATCGCCTGCTTGTCTTTCCAAGAGTGCGTTTCCCAGAGAATAGATGCTTCGGTTTCAAAGTGGGAATAACGCGATCAGCCTCTCCACGGCGAGCATCCTTGTTCCTGTTCCTTGTAGCAGCCTTTGCTTTCTTGATAGCCTTCTTCTTCTGCTCAGAGTCCTTGAATCCTTCTCCAGGAATGACCTCCTGAGGAGCCTGTGACCTCAACGTCAGACGCAGTTTCTTATTGGATTGCAGACCATCTATCTCCATAGCATCACCATCTAGTGCAGCTCTGCTCACTGACCTCTCACGCTTGCGGCCCCTAGACTGGTTGCGAGCTCTATCAATGGCAGCACTAGGATCCACACCCATGGAGGAAAAATGCCGTCCCATCCTATTAGTTGTGAATTTTCTATCTTTGTCAAACTTTCTAGGGACAACAGGATGGCTTTCTGCAGTTCTCTTCTTCATTCTATGCTCTTGGATGAGTAATGCCTTTTTCTTCCTAATCTGAGCCAAAATCTCCTTCTGTTCCTGCGTTAATTCATGGCCATCAATTTGAAAAGCATCTTCTGCAGCTTGTTCTTCTGGACGAAGTCCTTCCTCTCTTTCCAACTCTTCACACCTTACTTCGATATCTGGGTCCACAAAATCAGCAACGTTGTGACCATCCAGTATCTCGGGAAGAATATCTTCCTTCCATTCATCATTGGCCAATATATAATGTTTCTTGAGACTTGCAGAATAGACCCCAGCACCTCCATCCTCATTCTCAAGGTCCTTCTCAAGCTTGCTTTCCTTTGCAGCAGCATTCACCCTAGCTTCCAGAACGGCCGGAGGGACGCAAACAAGCCTCTCCTTGTTGTCACGAGGCTTTGGAACAGCAACATGAAACCTATTCAAGCAATCCATCATCTTCTTTGATTTCATCTTCACATCCACCCTCAGTTCAAGAAGCCTCTCGCATGCAGCATCTTTTACTGCCATCACACCATCATCTGTTAAAGTGCTCATAGTCAACAGAACACCCTCTTCATTAGGACCATCAGCTTGGGCTATAGTCTTCATAGCCTCTGCCTTCATCTCCATGACTAGCTTCATTTCATCCTCAGAAAGCCCTTCAAGAGGCTGCAAGTCAGTCTTGTTGCACACAATAACCAAAGGCTTATTCATGAACAAAGGCTTCATGCTGTGGAAGAGTGCAGCTTGCTGAGCGATACTGTACCCACAAGATCCAGAAATGTCCAGAAAGAACAACACTGTAGCCCTCAAGTGTGCCAGAGCAGTGATGCTGTACATTTCTATGATGTTTCTATCTTCAAAAGGCCGATCAAGTATACCTGGAGTGTCAATCACTTGGTAGCGCAGGTATTTGTAATCTGTATGACCAACAAACAGGGATCTTGTTGTAAAGGCATATGGCTGGACATCCACATCAGCCCTTGTAATTTTGTTCATGAAAGAACTTTTGCCCACATTTGGATATCCACAAATCAGCACAGTCCGGGTATTCGGGTCTATGGAAGGAAGCCTGGCCATGTGCTGCCTGATCTGCTCTAAGTAAGCCAAACTAGGATTGATCTTCTTCACAACTTTGCACATACGCCCTAGTGCAGCCTCCTTCAGACACTTGCATTGGTAAAGGGACTCTCCATGCTTGAGGAGCTTTAAGAAGTCCTTGGATATCTTTGCAATGATGTTCCTAGCTGTGTTGATCTCACCCAGGGCAAGTTTGTAGTGATCCTTGTCATAGAGCACGTGGAGGAGATCACCATAGAAAGGGTGGATGGCATCCAGTCGAGGAAACTCATTGATGATGGTGGAGAGCTTTTCATAAAAGTTCTGCTGGGAATACCTAACCTTGCGCATGTAAAACTGGTGAATACGGGAGATAGAATATCCCTTGTGGACAACAGTCGGTGTCTGCCTTTGAGTGCGGGACAGGGTTATGTCAATGAAGTTCTTCCCAGAAGGGACAACAGTGATCTTCTTGAAATTGTACTGCACCATCTTGGTGATACAAAACTTGAACACCTATTCCTGTAAAACAAGAACACATGTGAACGCTAAATGGAAAAATAATAAGGGATAAGAAATTCTAAGATGACATGACCAACAAACAATGTGTTTGCAAGCATTCGTATTGAAATGATTATAAAAAAACAGCAATATGCATCTCCACAAGAAGGTACAGATTAATCAGACCAAACATAAGGACAAACCATTTTCCATATTAAGTTGAACATGCTATTGGTGCACCGACAAACTATTGCTTTAGAACACTGCATGGCAATGAACAAATTTAAATCACACTGCCGTTTCAAAAAAAATTTTAACCACACAGGACCTTTGCTACTGTGCACAGCAATGATACTATCAGAAAATCAAAAGTAAATTAATCTGGCATCAGCAAAACCTAAGGCGAGCACAAATCATATTATATCACCTGCAGGCAAGAATGATTTTCAGTTTAAAGCTATGCTAAGGAAAAGCAAGATGCCATGCCAGTAAGAGACTATAGGCATCCTTTGCATGGCTAATAACAAAACAATCTTGATTGGCTGCACAAAATCCACACAGAAAAAGCAGCAGCACCAAACTAATCAAAGGTTTCAGTAGTCACGCTCGAACTACCATGGTATTCGTACACCCAACACGAATCTTAATTCTCCCAATGTCGCATCTAAGCATCAGCTAATCGCTAAGTATCAATCGATCAAGCAACTCAACTCTCGCACAAACCATATCTAACTGATCACTACGGATTACAGGGAACATTACACCGGATCGCTACACATTACAGGGAACATTACACCGGATCCCCCAATAAAATTGTGAACAGCTCTGACTGATAAAACCATGGAGAAGCACACGCGCAATAAGAATGTATACGAGCAGAGCAGAAGCACACGCGCAAGAAGAAAGGATAAGGTATACGGGCACAGGGCGCTGCTGCTTACCTTGTGAGGAGCTCGGAAGAAGGGCCTTGTCGGCGGAAGAGGTCGCGTCCTCTCCGGCAAGTGCTGGTGGACGTGGCGCGGCGCGGCGCAGGCGTCGTCCCTCCCTCTGGTGGCGGACGGGGGAGAAGGGAGGGTTCTATAGCCTGGGCGTTGGTGGGCTTTAATGTGGGCCGGCGGTGGCGGCTTGTGCCTGCAGAGTCCCGGTAGCCTACTGATTGATGGCATAATTGCTCATCAATTGTGGTGAAATTTTGATAACTTCGACCAGGCCCTATGATTCGGCGGAATTTTAATCTTGCAGTTGATACTTAAGTTTTCTTGCATTTTGCCTCCTGATATATGCTGATTGTTGCTACTTTTTGTCTTGCAGGAAACTTGCTAAGCAGTCGAGGCAGTTTGTAACCTCTCGGGATTGGAAGCGTTGCTTGGCTCTAATATATCTCTCCACCAATTTGACAAAAAAAAAAAAAACCGTATTTTATTTATTCTTTCCAATGACTTTACAGTATACAAAGCAACAAATCAAAACATAAAAATGAATCAAAATCCAAGAAAAAAAATGATAAATGAGTTCAACCGGAGCTAGTTTCAAATCAGACCAAATAACTCAAGCCTGTCTATTGTGGGAAAAAAAAATTCTGTCACTCCAGTTGCAGATTATTCTTCTATGTTTTCTGACTATCAGACAAAACAACCAGGAAGGCTATGTGCATCTCAAGTGGAGAGGATTTGATCACAATGCAAGGCCTTCCTTCCTATATGAGAACCTGATAGACCTGTGCACTGCAGTGCCCTTTACCGCTGTGGTTTTCTCAGGCTTCTCAGCGTCCACGGTAACCGCAATTGGTTTGGAGTCAGCTACTTTCTGTTCCTTGGTGCTTTCCGAAAAAAATTCAAGTCCCTAGAATGTGCACAAATAAAGCAGGAGATTCGGCATCAACAAATTTCATAACAAATGGAAGGACAAAGAATTGGAAGAGAAAAGGAAGAGGGGGGGGGTGGTTACCTTCACTGGCTTGTTTTCAGGTTGAGCTGAATGTGAGAGCTTCAGCTTCTCGCTGGCTTCCTGTGTAATGAAGAACAGTGAAGAATCAGAAGAAGAAAAGAACAAAAACACATCATGTCTTTCCTGGGAGGATATAAGTTTACATGCAGAACTAAATAATCTGATCACCTGGAAAAACTTGGTGTTTATTCCATCTTTTAAACCGCCTGCTACTTGGCAGAGGTACCATATACCAGTATTAGCCACGTCCTGTTCAGTATATACAGGAAGTTAGGATAACAGGCATTAAAGGATGCCATGGATAACTAATTCACAAGTCAAACTACCTGTTTGTTCTCAAGTAACTCGATCTTTCCCTCCTGATAACAAGGAAAAGAAAGGTTAAGATGTATAATTTGACAGCAGTTCATGAACAAGAGAATGCTCAAACTCACCAATCCAGCAACCATTTTCTGAATTGATTCGATATCAAATCCAATTTGAGATAGGTCATCTTTAACATCATTGACCTTCACATGTAGAACAAAATTGTATGAATGAATAAACTGAAACAAGGATAACTAAAATATAGTTATAGCTTTAGAGCCTAAGTGTATGGTATGGTTGAAAAGCTTTTGCATATCATTAGGAACAACATAAAAGTCTTTGGTGTTCTAAGCGAAGAAAATGAAATGAGCTATCAAAATATCAGTGTCACATATATGGGAATGTTAGTATGTTAAAGATTTACACTGGTTTATCAAGCAGCTATAACCCAATGTAATCACATAAGGACAGACCCAGTGGGGTCTGGGGAAGGAATAACCGAGGCAAGCCTTACCCCTGCATTTTTGCAGAAACGTCAAACCCAGGACCTTTGGCTCAGTGGGAAGGTTTCTCACCACTGCACCAGCCCAATGTTATCACATAATTAAATGCTAATGCTTGTGATCTTCGGTTGTTTACAGTATACTCAAGTGTTACTTGCTCGCTGGTACAGATTCCATTTTTTTTTTTTAGTTTGGAGGAGATATCAAAGAAAATCCTTGCATAGCTTCTAGATGAATAACTTTATTGAAATAGTTATGCAACAGTAGACATAAACAAGAGTGAAACCACTTATGCTAATATGGACTTGGTGCTGAACCAATGCAAGCATATAGTATTAAAAAAGATGAACATTGATGCTCAGGCACAGGACACAACAGCCTTTTAGAAGGCCCATGTGAGTATCAAGCAAATATCATAATGTTACTGCCCAAGAGACAGAGTAACATAGTTAAAATGAACGAACCTCATTTCTAATAGCTTTGGAGACCTCTACTTGTTCATCCATTTTGCCATCCAAATTCTCAAGCCGTTGAGTTAGATGTCTTTTTGTTGCCTGAAATTAATTGCACTTGTAGAGATGACAGATGCTGAAGTAAATATGAAATGAAGTTGGGAACAGAGCATACAGCTAGTGCTGATGAAACTTGCTCCAACTGCTTTGACATGCTCTGAACAGCATTTGCCATGTTACGTTTTGTGACAAACATGACATCTGAGAGAGACAATCCCTGCATGAGATTATTACCATGTAATAAAGTCTAAACAGATGGGTGAAACGGCCATTCTGAATGCAACATGTTACTAAATGGAAAATATAATATATATTCGACTTGGTGCTGTCATTACGATTTGAAACATTTGATGGTCTTGCCTCTAAATCCTAGTGAATCAGGAAAACAATATTATTAGAACCAAAGTGCCCACCAACTGTCAACTCTAAAACATGAAACTTGATTGGATATTCCATAGCCAACCAGGAAGACGTTATTATAGAATTAATATAGAGGATTTATCCATGGTGCCCACATGGATGAGTACCAAGTTACTAATGTCCAATTACATGTCCACATGGATAAGTAACACTTTTACAGCTGCATTCACATAAGAGTATAAGACCCTACTGGAACTGAATGTGGTAGCATCAGTACTCAGACAACAAAACAGATCAGAATAGCTAAAATTAAAAAAAATGCAGGGAATATTTTTTCTTTCTTTTATTCAATTAATAATTCAGTAAAGTTACCTTGAACCTAAAAAAACAGACAACTAGTGGAGAAAAGGAGGAGAATAAAGAAAATTCACAATCAACTTATCGGCATGGATTTTGCATTTTACCTTCCACCACATGTAGCAATAACCCATTGCTCCAACTGCTGCTGCTGGCAGTATGTAGGATGATAAACCGCCTGCAGAAGGAACAAGCACAACTGGGAAAATAATACAAAAGACAAATATACCAATAGCATTTACCCATTTATATAAACTGCTATTAGCTAAGAATCAACATGTATGCAATTCCAGCTTATAAATAATCAGGCATCATGTATCACTCATTGCTAACTTCAGCACCGAACATGTTTTTTAGTAGAACTATTATGCGGGTGATCTCCTTTCAGAAGTAGATAGCTTAGAAGTTGTAACAGAAGCCTGCAGGGGCTTAATAAACTGTTTATTTAATCTTCGGTGGACATTCATAGAGGAACTATCTGAACTGAAGCTAAAGATTTGCACGAAATGGCACATAAGTGGATAAAGGAAACAGAACGAGGAGACAGTGAAACTGATACAGACCTCCTGAGTCAGATTTGCCATTCAGTATGGTGATGGGCCTTGACAATGTCAAATCTCTGACTTCTTGGGCTAAACTCGAATCTAATATCAAGCACGAGCATGCAAAGTTAAGATGAAATGAATAGTTTTACCAAGATGGAAGGAAGGAAGAGTAACTTCTATGCAGATGCTGACATTGAGATAGTGAGATGTGAGATGTATTCCATATGAAGAAGAGTATACCTGAGCTTGAATAAGTGCAATGTCATAGGGACCCGAAGCAGGTCCTTGATTTACGCCCTTCATGATCTCCTAAAAACACAAAAGAATACAGCGTTGTCTTAACTAAACATTTATTAGGAAGTTTCAGAGCATACCATCAAAATTTGAATGATATGTATCAGGAATCACTAACAAGTGAAGCATAAATTATGCACGACTTCCGAATGCCAATTGGGGCATTAAATCATCGACGCAATTTTATCACATGGTGTTAAACTGTTAATCACATACACATACAGACATAATTAATGCTTCTATTACGCCATCACCAAGTCATTGAAAAAAATATCAGGCAACGCTCAGCTATCCAAACCGCACGACAGTGCGCGCAATCAAACATGAACATAAAAATGGGGGGAAAAATATACCGACCTGGAGTTCCCCCAACACATCAGATAAGCGCCCATTCCGCAGCAGGATCGACCCCGTCATCCCTGCAAGGACACCATTTCACAACGTAAGGTGTCGAATCAAACAGCCGATCGGGGGAAAATCGCATCAAATCCGATAGAGATTTGATGGGGGCGAGAGGTCGATAACGGTGATGAGACGAGGACCTGCACCGACGAGGATGAGGACCTTGGAGGCCGCGACCCCCGTCTGCGTCGCCATGCCTCAACGCTCTCGCGCTTCACCGGCACGCCTCCGGATGATTCTAGACGGGCGGCGGCGGCGGCGGCGGCGGAGGGTAGGACGAGAAGGAGGAGGCGGTGCGAAGCTTCGGGAAGGGGAAAGCTTTCGAGCAAGAAGGGTACCTGGAGCCTGAACCGGGACCTGACGATTTCGTGTGTCACACGAACTGGGTGCATGCACCGATTGTTAAATGGGACCACGTGTCAGTGAGTATTACTAGCATTTATATCATTCGAGCGATGCCGCTGCGGGCTGCGGCCCAGCCAGCAGCCACGTCAGCAATGTCGAAACCAACCCCACTCCACGTCTCCCAGAAGACGACCGTTCAAAGCCGCCGTGAACTCGACACCGCTGCGGCGCTGCCGCGAGCGGCGAGCTCGACACCGCGCTTGTCTTCTTCCCCCTTACGCCACCCCCACTTCAGCCATCACTTCCCCAAAACCTAAGAGTCCTATGCTAGTGGCTAACCTCCTCACCGCCATGGGGACCCCTCTCCTCCTCGTCCCCCTTCTCGTCACCCTCCAGCTGTTCACCGCCTCCTCCCCCGCGGTCGCGTCGGCGTCGTCACACATCTCCGCCGTTATCTCGCAGTCGGGCCTCGACTTCGCCAAGGACCTGCTCGTGTCCCGTGCCGTCGCGACCCTCACGCCCCTGAACGTGCCGGACATCGAGAGGACCGTGAGCGTCCCCGTCCTGGGCACCGTCCGCATGGCCGCATCCAGGATTGTGCTCCACGGCCTCGCCGTCACCAACTCCACCGTCGCTGTCGGAGACACGGGTGTTGTCGTGGCCGCCTCGTTGGCCAGCGCGAACCTCACCATGGAGTGGAACTACTCCTACAGCGCCTGGATTGTGACCATATTCGACAGAGGGAATGCTTCGATCCAGGTATAAATGGAACAGGGGCTGATATTTCATCAGTTATGTTCTCCAGGACGTGGCTTGCTGAATTTTGACTGTTAATTGAATCATATGATGTTCCTCAGGAAAAAAAAAAATGAATCATATGATACTAGCCTCTTTTTTTTAATATACTGATGAGTACTAGGAGACATACGCATCCTTCTGTTATTAAGTACTAGAGAAGACTGGTTGTGCGTGCGACAATTAAATTTTGGAATATATATTTTTCATTAGAGGTAGAATCAATTATCTGAATGGGATTCATATAAACACTCTAGAATCCATGATGCTGCCAAATTGAGTGGTGCTGGAAGTACTTTCAAGCTTCAGCTCTCCAGGTGGTGTATGAGTACCTTATAAGCAAAGACAAAACAGAGTGGTTACCTATGTGCCTTCTGTCTAACTCTCTAATAGAGAAAACACTCAACACACATCCCGGAGACACTGCACAGCTGCACTTAAAGTAGTGAGAAAGCCAACAATGGCTTTTTTTATGAGCACGTTCTCATGAGATGAGACATGGCAAAAAAAATCTTCAGCTCAACGAAAATTTGACAAATACTAGATCATTTTAGCCCGTTGATAACTTTATGAGTATATAAGAATTAAATTATAGAAGGCACCTAGATAGTGCTGAGTAACTTGGATGTTCTATGTGTACCTTAATCCTTATTTCGATAACAAGCTGGTTGTTAAGCATGGCAAAATATTTTGGTTATGTTTATTTTTTGAAACCATAATGCTGAAACAAGTACAAGCAGCTATGTTAACTGCACTCAGTTGTATTCTAAGTATTAGACACTTTTCACATGTATGTATATAAAGGTACAATGTTATTCACAGATACTTTTTTGCACAGGTTGAAGGAATGGAGGTTAGTGTTTCCATGGCCATGAAGAATCAGAATGGATCTATCAAGCTGTCTGTTTCAGAATGTACCTGTTATATGGAGGACTTAGACATAACACTAAATGGAGGAGCATCTTGGTTCTATCAAATGTATGTGGTTCACAATTTGTTGTACATGCACAATGTCGTTAATTCCTTTGAGGATGCACTCAGTAAATTGGATTTTCCTTTGTCAGCAACAAGTGCAAATCATGAACATATCTTTGCATTTCAACCTCTGGCATCACGTTTTTACTCTTAATTCATTTGTTGTTTCAGTAAATAGAAATTTCTGTAGAATCCTCTTGAGTACTTCTAATTGTTCCTGAAGTGAACCAACGTGCTTTCTTCCTAAATGAATATTAGTGCACATATCTTACTTGATAACTTGACCAGATGAGGACATGTGTCAGATGTTCCTTCTGCTTACTTTTTGTAGGTTTATAGATGGTTTCAGCAATCATATCAGATCATCGGTGGAAAATGCAGTTAAGAACAAAGTAATGGAAGGCATACTGAAGCTTGACTCTTTCCTAGGAAACCTTCCAAAGAAAATTGATCTTGATAGTGTTGCTGCAATGAATGTGACTTTTGTTAATGATCCACTATTCAAGAGCTCCTCTGTTGAGTTTGATATAGATGGCTTATTTATTCCATCTGATGAAACTGCTCCAAGAGACTTGCTTCTTGGAGATACCCGATTTGCATTACCTCTTGGGAGCTCCTCGAAAATGCTTTGGATTTCATTGGATGAAGATGTTTTCAACTCCATTTCAGCTCTCTACTTTAAGGTATGTTCTAATTCACTTGATATTAGTTCATAAATGAACAAGTAAAGTAAATGCTCAATTTCTTTTGTCACAAGCACGATATTTTCTTAACTGTCAATGTGGAGTTGTGGATTTTGACCTTTACCCTTTCTGAACTGTAATTGTTATATTCTGATTGATACTACACTTTTTAATCATTCAGGCTAATTTGCTGCAAAGGACAGTGGACAAGATTCCTGATCAGTTTCTTTTGAACACTGCTAGCTGGAGATTTTTAATTCCTCGATTGTATCGAAAATATCCTGACGATGATATGCTACTGAATATCTCTGCAGTTTCACCTCCCTCTGTGAGGATTAACGTGGGTAGAATTGATGCCACGGTTGACTTAGATGTCACAGTTAATGTTTTGGATTTTGGTGAGATAGTTCCAGTTGCATGCTTATCAGTGGTGAGATTCTTTCCATCTTTTCTTTAACGACTTAGTTAAGCTAGTCACTCAAGCAACAATATAATCCATTTGGAGTGGCATTATGTTGCAGCTTCTGGAGTCCGCAATCTGATTTATGTTAGGTTCAATCATCTTCAGGCTTTTCACTCAATGAGAATTTTCAATGAAACTAAATTGTTTATACATGTTTATGTTTTCCCAATTAAACTTCTGTTTGATTATGCTCGACATATTGTCCATTGATTTAACAGGGGCTCTTATTATATTCTACTTTTTTGTATCTTCTTGAAAATGCATATGCACTATCCAGTTTTCCAACATGTACTGTTGTAGTTACGAAAATGGCTTTTGCTTCTGTAGTCAGTTGCTGTTTCTGGAGCTGCAGCAGTATCAGAGAATAACCTTGTTGGGAGAGTGGAATTGGATTATTTTTCATTTACCTTGAAGTGGAGCAAAGTTGGCAAACTCCATACCATTCTAGTCCAGGTGGTTCTGCTTTTTTTTTTTTTTTTTTTTCCTATTTTGTATCCTAGGCGCAGAGCTTTCAATTGCATGCAGGACACAGTTCAGCTTTGAGATCACTAATTCGTAGAGGAAATTGCAGATACAGTTTTTTTGGGTAATCCAATAAATTTTGGAGATCACTAACTAACTGAAATACCATATATATTTTGTAGTCCAATAAATATTGTTATAGAAGTTTAGGGCCATCATAGGCTGCAATCTTTCTAAATGCAAATGCTACGCACTGTAGTTTTGGCAGCAGGGAGCACTGTTGTTTAACTCAATATGAATAAGTATATTAGTGGCATGTTGAGTTGCATTTAAATTTTAGGTTGCTTTGATATCTTGCATTAAACTTAATATATTGCCTGTCTAATAGTCTATGAATGTTGTTTTGCTTGCAGACTGTGCTGAGGATTTTGTTGAAAGACTTGTTTGTGCCTTATGTGAACTCATATCTCAAGCAAGGCTTCCGGTTGCCCATCATCAAGGGGTTCTCCGTCAAAGATGCATATATCCTCACTTCTTACTCAAGAATGATTGTTAGCTGCGATGTTGCCTTCATTGAGCCAGAGGTTCTGTCTCCTGGAGTCCAAGACCAACGAAGATTTGTCATATGAAGTTGGTTTACTGGTTGGATCTGCGAAACCATCGCAACCAGTAGTGTAAAATTCCTTTAAATAATAATGATATTCATCGTAGTTTATTTTTAAAAAAAATGTGTAAATAATTGTGCATTGTATCTACATATGTATAGTATGTATGCGTCTTAACAGGTGATGTATACATAGCTGTAATGCATGTACGAAAAGTACGATTCATTAGATTTCGTAGGCAATGCATGTACATATATAATAATTTGGTTCTGTATTTTTTATTAGATTTCACTTCTAGTTTATACATTTTAGGTTGCAAGTCATTTTATCTTTGTCCTAGATTAAACTTGTCTAATTTAACCATGCTTATAAAAAAAAAATACTACAAATATCTATGACATCAAACTAGATTTATGAGATACAATATTAATATATGTTGATAATATATGTTTTCTACAAGTTTGATTTATGATAACACTAAAATAATTTACAATTTAAAACGAGAAGAGTATCATATGATCAGTCATATAAATATAGCAGCTTATCTCTAGTTGCCGTTCCTTTTTTAAGAACGAGCGTACTGGCCTTTTTTCCCGACTAATCATTCGCCGCCTCTGCGCTCAGCTGCAGTACGAAGCTATAGCAGATATTGCAGCCATACAGGGGCTGCGATGCGAATACATCTTCGTTATCCTCCAGCCGAGCTCTGGAGCTCACCAAAATTCCAAAACCCAGAACCCCCGCCGCTCGCCATCGGCGACTCGCCACCGTTCATCCCGCCTCCCCAATTCGCAGCCCAGAAATGGCTACCGCCTCTCTCTTCTCCCTCCCGTCGCTCCGTGTCCTCTCCCGCACCTCCGCCCGGGGCTCCCGGTTCCAGATCCTCGCCGCTAGGAAGCCAGTGGAGTCCTCCACCGCCACCAGCGGCGGCCGCAGAGGCGGGGGTAAGGGGGGCGGGCTTCTGTCGGTGCTGGACCGCGCGCTGGCAGACGAGGAGGAGTACCGGCGCGCGCGCGCCCAGGTGCAGCGCAAGGGCGTGGAGGTGGAAGGGTACGCCATCGAGGGGATCTCGGTGGGCGGGCACGAGACCTGCGTCACCGTGCCGTCGCTGAACGTCGCTTTCGACATCGGCCGTGGGCCGCAGTTCGCCGTCAGCCAGGACTATCTCTTCATCACCCACGCCCACCTCGACCACATCGTGAGCTCCAATTTTGCTTTTGCTTTTGCATATACATCTCTAATAGTAATAACTAAGGTTTACATGTGCCATTGCTAAGTCCAGCTCTTACAGATCTAGAAAACTATCAATGGTGCACTTACGCTTACCACATCAATTTCTGCTATGGTGATCGTGCAGGGTGGTCTTCCAATGTACATAGCGACCCGTGGCCTCTACAACTTGAAGCCTCCTACTGTATTTGTACCACCCTCCATCAGGGATGATGTTGAGGATCTGCTTCAAGTCCATCGTAGGATGAGTCAAGTTGAGCTGAAAGTTGAATTAGTTGCACTTGATTTGGGTATGGATATTGCTTCACTGCTGTCTTGAATGTTTTCTGCTTGCTTGTTCCTTATAATGCAACAGCTTCTTTCAGGAGAGACATATGAAATACGTAATGATCTTGTTGCCAGGCCATTTCAAACATACCACGCTATACCCAGCCAGGTACTGCTCCTTAGAGCTAGCAGACATGTATTTTTGTTATTGGCCACAATCTAATGCTTATTGACATTATCCATCTCGTGAATGGTGTGAAGGGTTATGTCATCTACTCTATTCGAAGAAAGTTGAAAAAACAGTATGCTCATTTGAAGGGTAGTCAAATAATGAAACTGAAGCAATCAGGAACCGAGGTAAGCTGTGTCGTACTTTTGAACTGGCCCCTATTGCTTAGGAATATCTCCCACATGGTATTCACCACACATTTTAATATTAGATTACAGATACCATACTGTACCCAGAAGTTGCCTTCACAGGAGATACAAAGTCAGATTTTATTCTTGACCCAAGAAATGCAGATGCCCTGAGAGCAAAGGTTCTCATAACTGAGGTATTGACTTTACACATCCAGTATTTGTTCTTACATACTGTAAATGAAACAATTATTTCACTAGCTTATTCATCAAATGTACTTCAAATGTAAAAACACGAAGAACAATTTGAAGTTCTTCACCTTTTATTATTTAGTACCAACATAGTTTTACACTCTGCAGGCAACATTCCTAGATGACAATGTTGATGTTGAGCATGCTAGGGAACATGGCCACATGCATCTTTCTGAGGTGACAATTTCCGTGCTGATACTCCCTACTCCTGCCGATGAGCCTTTTGGAACTCATGATAAATATAAGAAATGATTACTACTCCAGTTGGTAACCTACACTCACTATGTCATGTATAGATAATGGAGCATTCCCAGTGGTTCAGGAACGAAACAATCGTACTCACTCATTTCTCAAATCGATATAGTCTTGAGGTATGTAGCCAACCCATAAAATCATTGTCAGTGGGCACTAATCTGACCCAAATCATTGTCAATGGCCACTGATCTGACCCAAATCAGTGTCAATGGCACCACTAATTTGACCCAAATGATGATTTTGTAGGATATACGTCAGGCTGTTTCCAGGCTACAACCTAAGCTAAATTCGAAGGTTGTTGCTCTAACAGAAGGCTTTAAATCTGAATATAGATAAGTGTATATAAGTAGAACAGCTGATGTTTCACTTTCTGGCCCTGATTTACTGAATGTATGTTAACATTAGGAACTGATTATTTTATTGAAGAAAAAAGATGCCTACTTATAGATATGTCTGTTGTGTGCTCGACTGTAATCCATAATTATTTATTTATTTATTTTCTATCAGAAGTTCAGAACTTTGTACAGCTAATTGAACATTTTGACGAGAAAGGTACTTGCACAAGCTGGAGAACTGTAAAACATAGAACCTTTTCTCAGACATTCTCCAGTTCCAGAACAAGGTGGAAGAACTGTGTATTACAATACTTTGGGGAACTGGACAGCGGAATACATAAAAGTGCATATACTCATGCTCATGCAGTCCTGCATGAAATGGGATATGATTCACAAGTCCTAAAAGTGGCATATGGTATATTCCCTGATAAAGCAACCATCAATGGAGTGACTAGTCTTTTTCTCTGTGCAGTGTTGCTCATTTCTTCTAGTCATCTTGACGTTGCACAGTGGAGCAACATTAATAGTATCTAGTTATTACATAATGAGGTCTCTTTGGATCAATTTCTTCACTTACATCCTCTGTGGATTCACCGTCAGTGGAGTACTCTTCAGGATCTTTGCGCGCTGGGATGATGAAGACATCAGATTCGTCAGGCAATCTGAAGCTAACCCTCCTGACTACACTGTTTTGGCTCCTCATGGACATTCGATCAATGGAAAAGCTCTCCCTGACATTTGGAGAGTTGTTCTCATAAGAGCAGTCCATGTTAAGTGGGCAGACTTTTGGAGAATGCCTCCGAGGAGATAGCGCCCCAAGTGCATCGCCTTCGATGCTCTGTGGAGAATACAGGATGTCTTCAAGAGTGTTTTGCCTTGATTCTGCCTTGCTCCTGGATGTGCTGGTCTCACAGCGACGTGGCTTTCCTTCCAGGCATCTGGGCTTCATCCTGTCCAGAAAGGATTTCACATACCAAGAACCACAGCTCTGTGAGCCCATCTTTTCCTTCTATCGTGAATGCTAGATGAATCTGTATGCCTTGAGCATTCGTGGCAGTGCTCTCATAAATACATTTATAGATAGGGCATGTGCATTTGCTTAGTGCCGTAAGCATTGGAAAAGAAGTAACTTAAATTATCGTAGACTTGATTATGACAAACCTTGTTCATGTCAAACCTGGACAAATCATGATGATTAGAGCAAAGAATTATGAAAGAGACAGAGGTCACTTGGTTTGGATTGGCTTCAGCATACCGATTTTTAAAGGAAAAGTTCAAACATAGTTCTGGTGTTGTTATGGGCGTCATTGTTTGGTTCCTTTATGCCACCTAGGCAGCAACGTACTATGTGAAGAGTTATTTGGAGTTGTGACTAGAAAAATGTGGAAGTTAGTACAGAACTATGAAAGTTTGTCGTTACTTGTGTCTAGCACATTGCAATTGGGTTAGAAGTCCAAGTTACGTAGGGAGCCCATAGGATATCCAATTATCGCTGTTTCTTTGCACTGCATAGAGGATGATACCTAGAAACAGAACGTCCAAAATATAGGTTTCCAATGTCCTTGCATCGCTGTTGTGTCTCTGCCGTCACATGTCGTTACCTGTGTCTCTTGCCTCTTGTCTCTGCCGTCACATGTCGTTACCTGTGTCTCTTGCCTCTTGTCTCTTGCCATTACATGATCGTACATTATTCGTCTGTTCCTCCGAGCCTACAGTATTGCCTTAAACTTATTTTTGTGAAGGTTTGACTTTGCGTTATTGTAAACTGTGGGGAGCGATATGTGTGTTAGCCACCTGGAAACTCAGCAAGCAATTTGGACTTGATGATATTTTTGAGTTATGTTTTCTGGGCTTGTCTCATTGGCATAATTCCGTTGTATACGCAGTTTTCTATCACTGTTAAAATTTGCAATTTTCTAGCATGCTGAACTCCTTGTGACTCGAAGATTGCCCGCTTATATTATTCTATCCTTACCTTGGTCCAAAATACAATGCATGCCAACATGGAGGTCTTGGAATGCATGTAGCCATGTATCGTTGAAATTGTTTACTAGTCCACGTGGGCAGGAGAACAAATTCTATTTTTAGCGTATAGAAAGCCACAGGGAAATTTTGGTATGCCATCTATGACTTCATGGATGCTTTGATTGTAGCATTAATCAAAAACAGTATCATATTCTTTGTTCTCTAAATTCGTGATAATTGCCGAAGATAGCCTAGAAAAACTTGTTAACCATACCAAAGATAACCTATATATTCTTCTTTGTTCTCTATATTCAGTAATCACAAACAGTACTTGACTTGCAGTTAACCATGCCGTGATGCCGAAGATGGCCTAGGAAAAACTTGTTAATGTTTATGGCCTAGGAAAACTTGTTAATGATAAACATCTTAACTTAGTTGTCACTTATAATAAATGAAACATCTTCACTGTTTTCTTATGATTTTTTTTTTAAAGTTTGCCTTTGCATCCCTGTAATATGTTTGGACTATGGATGTGCAACGCTTGAGAAGCACCTGGCAAGTTGGCAAGCAACTTGGACTCCCCTAACTTGCTATGGTTTGAGATACATCTCGTGCAGTGCGCTATGCATCACTTCTGCTGAGTCCTGAAATTTGCAATTTCTAGCACTTTGCTAATCCCTCATTGACTTCAAAATGAGCTCGTTGTTTTATCTTGCATTTGTCCAAATAGAAGGCACCAAGCAGGAATGTCTGTTGTAATACACCTAATATTGAATGAATTGGTGAGTCCAAGTGATCAGGAGCACAGATTATGTTTTTATCATGTGCTAAACTTAGATGATTCTGTATGTCCTACTTGGTGAAACGAATTAGACAAAAAACTGATCCACCGGGTTGAAATACTAGCAGCAAAACCGAAAACGAGAAATCGAGAACGCCTGTCCGCCGCCACCAGTAAAATGACGTCGTGATAGCGCCGCCCTCCCTCCTGCAAAGTTAATCTCTCAAATCAAGAGAGGTGTGCCCTTAACCTTGGCATCCATCCAACGAAAGGGACACACCCAGTTGCAAGAGCAAATAGTAAAATAACGCAGAATACAGTCGGCATAAATTGAGCATTTACTAAAAATACGCAAAAGGTACTCGAGCAGTTTTAGTAGTATTAGCACAAAAACGCAAAGGCATAACGGGCACGTAGAACATGTACTATACTAGTATTACGGATAACAACGATAAACTGTTTTAACAGAGTACCATAACAGCTAAACCAGACTCATGGCCTGGCCAGCAGGGCAACCGATAACGTGCCAAAATCCTCGAATAGTAGTCAAAGATTAAGCTATCCTCACAGGTAAAGGGATAAACGAAGCATCCGAGGCTTAGTCGACCTCCTCCATCTTGCTTTCACCGGCGTCGTCCTCCAACGGAGGCATCTCAGCTTCAGCCTCAGCAGACTCGTCCTCGTCGATGCTCAGACCAAGCTTGAGCATGCGGTGGATCCGGGTGCCGAAGGTGTTGGGGTCCTCCAGGCTGAAGCCGGAGGTCAGGAGAGCAGTCTCAAACAGCAACATGACGAGATCCTTCACTGACTTGTCATTCTTGTCAGCCTCGGCACGCTTGCGGAGCTCATCCATGATTGGGTTCTCTGGGTTGATCTCCATAGTCTTTTTGCTTGACATGTAGCCTGCCATGCTCGAGTCCCTCAGGGCCTGCGCCTTCATGATCCTCTCCATGTTAGCAGTCCAGCCATACTCTCCAGTGACAAGGCAGCATGGTGAGTCCACAACACGGTCAGACACCACCACCTTCTCAACCTTGTCGCCCAGAACCTCCTTGATGACCTTGCACAGCCCCTCAAACTTCTCCTTCAGCTCCTCCTTTCTCTTCTTCTCATCTTCGGTCTCATCAAGCTTCAGACCCTCCTTGGTGGCAGAGACAAGCTTCTTGCCCTCGAACTCCTTAAGCTGACCAACAGCATACTCATCAATGGCATCAACCATGTACAGGACCTCGTAGCCCCTCTTCTTCAGCTTCTCCAGGAAGGGAGAATTCTCCACTGCCTTCTTGCTCTCACCAGTGATATAGTAGATGTCGTTCTGTCCCTCCTTCATCCTGGTCACGTAGTCCTTGAGGCTGGTCAGCTCATCGCCGCTTTTGGTGGAGTGATATCTCAGAAGCTCGGTGATCTTGTTCCTGTTCTGTGAGTCCTCATGGATGCCAAGCTTGAGGTTCTTGGAGAAAGCCTCATAAAACTTGTTGTAGTCTTCCTTGTTCTCAGCAATCTCAAAGAAGAGCTCAACACACTTCTTCACGAGGTTCTTCCGGATCACCTTCAGGATCTTGTTCTGCTGAAGAGTCTCACGAGAGATATTCAGGGGAAGGTCCTCAGAGTCAACAATGCCCTTCACAAAGCTCAGCCACTCAGGGATCAGCTCCTCACAGTTGTCCATGATGAAGACCCGGCGCACATAGAGCTTGATGTTGTTTTGCTTCTTCCTGGTGTCAAAGAGATCAAAGGGGGCCCTCTTAGGAACAAAGAGAACAGCCTTGAACTCCAGCTGCCCCTCCACAGAGAAGTGCTTCACAGCCAGATGCTCCTCCCAGTCATTTGTCAAGCTCTTGTAGAAGGCAGCATATTCTTCCTTCGTGATCTCTTCTGGCTTCCTCATCCAGATGGGCTTCTGCTTGTTGATCAATGACCACTCATGAGAAACCTCCTTGATCTTCTTTTTCTTTTTTTCCTTCTCTTCCTTCTCCTCATCAACATCCTCAACCTTGCCCTCCTCAGCGTCTTTCTTGTCTTCCTCATCTTCATCATCAGAAATTTCCTTCTCTGTTGTCTTTTCAGTCCACAGGGAGATGGGGTAGCTGATGAACTCAGAGTGCTTCTTGACCAAATCCTTGAGGCGACGCTCCTCAAGGTATTCCAACTGCAAAAGAGATGTTGAAAGGTGAGTACAAGTAAGCAGGTTTTACAACATATCACTTCGTTACACAGAACAAGCAAACATATTACTTAAGAATCCATGAGGCAATTGATCACAAGATAATAAAATAATGTAGTCTACTGTAATCTTAAGGAGCCTAGAAATAATTAACCAATTAATTACATTTAAAGGACATTACAAAGAACATTTGGCATACATAATGGATATACAAAAGCATAATAAAAATAAACATATCCAAAAATATGTACCCCCACAGCATGACACAATTACATGCTCACTTTCAAAACAACAAACATGTTACTGAGCGACCAGCTAGATTTTGTAACACAGTAATCAAACAAACTTGGATGCTAAGTTAGGTATGCACAAGTGCTCATTTACAGGGAAACATCTAACTGGTAAGAAAGTGACTTAAATTTACAATTAAGATCACCATTTGCAGAAAGATCACATTTAACCCCTTCTACCAATCAGTATAAGTACCCAAAATAGATTTCACCCAAATATGCATATAGTACGAAATATTCAAGGTATAACAGTATATAAGAGAGAACACCGTGGTAGTGCTGTACCCATGGTGTACAGACACGTGCTAGCTATATTCATCGCCTCCCCCCAAATCCAACCCCTTTCTAAAATAATTAGGCGTTGGTATAATTTTTCGTTTTTAGCATATTATGTGACCCAAAGCATGTGGTGCTTGCATCCATAAGTCAACATCAGCAAAATCCTTTATTTCTCATAAACTTTACCATCTTAGGACTAGTAGACATCAGGCATAAAAATGATCTATCTAGTCTAGCATCAAAACAGAACAATTCGTAGTAACCAGAAGCCCTGTAATACTACCAGTATCAGTTGTACAGGATAGTTAGATGATAGCAAGACGAAACACAGGCAGCATACTTGGATTATGCAACTAAGAGCAAATTATAACTGGCTGGGAGCTGGCGCAATCCGACGTGCAACAAGCGGGCGATGCCGCATGGGATAACTCTTAACTCATGGCATTAAATGATAGTCCATTGTTTCTTGCCGCCCACTGCCGGCGCGGAATTAAACTATAAAACTTGCTCTAATAGATTAAATCATGCAATGCAACAGATACCATAACAACAAGCTTCGATTGAGCTTCCAAGCATACCTGATCGTCCTTGAGGAACAGTGTGATCTTAGTACCCCTGCCAAGCTGCTCCCCGGACGTGTCACGGGTAACAGTGAACGACCCGCCCGCCTGGGATTCCCACACGTACTGCTCGTCATCGTTATGCTTGGTGGTCACAACGACTCTCTCGGCGACGAGGTAGGCAGAGTAGAAACCGACACCGAACTGGCCAATCATGGACACATCAGCGCCGGCGGCAAGGGCTTCCATGAACTCCTTGGTCCCGGACCTGGCAATGGTACCGAGGTTGTTGACGAGGTCGGACTTGGTCATGCCGATGCCGCTGTCGATGATGGAGAGCGTGTTCGAGGCCTTGTCAGGGACAATGTGGATGAACAGCTCCGGCTGCGCATCGAGCTTGCTCTTGTCCGTGAGGCTCTCGAACCTGATCTTATCCAGCGCCTGCAAAAGTCGCAAGAACAAAAACATAACCAAATCAGAAGGCAAAATCAAGCGTCAGAAACAGCATTAACCAATTAGAAAGCGCGAGATGCACAGATTCGGATGGCTGCAGAAAAGATTGCGCATCTCGCAGTGCGTAATCAAACCATAGCACAAGTCAACTCCTCCAAACTATTCAACACTAACGCACTGAGATGCATCCAGACTTGGACATGGAACGGGGGGTGACTTACATCGGACGAGTTGGAGATGAGCTCGCGGAGGAAGATCTCCTTGTTGGAGTAGAAGGTGTTGATGATGAGGGAGAGCAGCTGGTTGATCTCAGCCTGGAAGGCGAAGGTCTCCGTCTCCGTCGCCATGCCTGATTCTTCCTGGGCTCTCAAGCTTGCAGGAGGGAGGAGGCGGCTAGGGTTGGAGGGGTTTTCGGATCGAGAGGGACAGCAAGGTTCGGGGTAGCGGAGTATTTATGTGGTGGCGCCGTTCTGGAATGTTCCACATGGGCCTAGAAGCTGGCGAGACCGGAGCATTGACTCGCTCGCTGCTGGTGGGTGCCATTTGGGCCTCGCGGGCATGTGCTACGCGCATGTGGCCATATTGGCCTTGCGTTCGTTCTGGCCCGCCAAGTATGGAAGGTTTCCATTATTTAATCGTCCCTCTTAACTTTCGCAAGCTTTTAGAGCATCTCCAGAAGTTCTAATCTAAAAGTTCAAAAAAAAAAGAGAGTTCTGATCTAAAGGTAGAAGGTGAGGAAAAAATAAAGAATATAAAATGATTCACAAATGTATGAGATAAAGAGTATATAAAAGTCGTTACAATAGTTTAGAAAATAGTATGAGATTCCTAATGTAAAATTGTCTTCCGAGGAGTGAATTATTGAAAATTATTAGAGTCTTATTTATGCCTCCGATAAATTTTAGCGAGTTGGAAAAGTCCATAGTTTTAGAACAGAATTGTTGGGACTTTTGGAGATACTCCAAAGTAATGCCTATTAGACATTTGGATGGAATGTTGAGGGACGCATACTTCCCGGTCCCGGAAAGAATCTGGTTTCTAGGGCCTATATTTGAGATTCAGAATTTCAAACAAATTCATGAATATAGGAAAAAGTTCTCGTGAAAGTATTGGGAACATTGATTTCCCATGATGAAACTAGCGCAAGTATGTGTGTGGTCCTTATGGAGAAGCTGGAACGACCGCAACCACAAGAAGGTTCGTATAGACCCAGACAAAGCTTTGGAATGGGCTATCAATACTTGTAGTAAGCTCGCCAATGGTTTCAAGGCGGCCACTGGAGGAGAGGGAGGAGAGGCGGCGCAAGTGATGCGCTGGTGGTCGCCAGAAGACGGGCACTGCAAGATCAATGTTGACGGTGTTTTCTCTTGAATCCAACTCTGGAGCGACTGGAGTGGTAATGCGCAATAGCACAGGCTCTTTGCTGAGGGCATCAACACGCTGGTTAGATTCCACCAGCTCGACTCTTTTAGCAGAAGTTGAAGTGCTCTTCGGGGTGGCGTCCGAATTATACCAGAAGGAACAAATGATCATATTGTATTGGAAACCGACTCTCAGAAATTGGTAGCATTGTGAAAGAACCGAGAGAAGCACCATTCGGAGGTCAAGGCAATACTTGATATGTTGAGGGGATGATATCCAACCTTACATGGTTTTAGGTTGTACACACCAAAAGAACAACGAACTTTGTAGCACACTTTTGTGCCCAACATGCTTCTTATTTCCCCTCAAAAAAGAAAAAAAATATGCTTCTTATTTTCTAGCTTCCTTTGTTTGGGCCGAGTCCCCTAGCTTCTTGCAGCCTTGTCTACAATTTGATTGTAATAATGCTGTTTAATCAATGAATCGAATTTCCCCAAAAAAAAACAACAAAAAAAGGTTCGGCACGATTCTGAAATCTAGACGAATTCAATTTCGAGGAACCTACAACTGTTGCAGGTGCACAATACACACGAAGTTTCTGATGGAACGGTCCAGAACAGAATTTTAAAGTTGATAAATTCCACCTATATATAACTCTATACTTACAAAGACTACTTACGTCGAACTATCCTAACTAACTACTGTTTATAGTTTAATAATAATAGCAATGCTATGTTCGAATGTTTGGTTGCACTTTCCACTTTGGGTCGCCGAGAAAGGTACAAGGAGTATCGTGTAGATTACTGGAATATAAGCATTTCATATCTGCAGTCATCAATCATGTACCTCCAAATCCCCAGGCCCTCTGGATACCGTCAATTCTTCATCTGCATTTGTTTGCATCCAAGAGCTATAGTTTAGTCCCAAGGAGCAGTCAACTTAATAAAGGTTCACTTAGCTGTTGGATAACAAGGAATGGGAATTGGGAATAAAGGAGGAAAATCTTTACGCAAAGAGTATCTAAGTTACAGGGACGAGTTCTCTTACTGGGACTTTCTGTAGTACTATCATCATCGCAGTCTCCGTTTCGTGAAGTGAAAATAGGAGTAAGGTAATTTTTGTCCAGTAAAGCGAAAGATGAGGTGCTGCATAATAAGAGAATTGAATTGAATCACCGGTGTGAGAAGCAGCACTTGCTCTATTGTAATAGGTTAACACAATAAATCAACAACTAGATGTTGTAAAAAATCAAACGAGATCAGCAGCATTTCAATAATAGGAGCTAGTTAGTTCACCTTCTCCTTAGATCTCTAAGTTTAGATCTGAATTTGCTTGAAGTGGATGCTCCATCATCATAATTTTGTCCCATGTAACCAGTGTCGTTGCCATTAGAATTCTCCTGCAATTACCAAGCAAGCCATTTGTCATACAGAAAGAACCAGTAACGGCATTGGACAACATTAATGGTCTGTTTGTAAGCACCAAAATAAAACCACAACAGGGTTATCACAACCCTGACAGCTAACATGTTTGTAATTTTCCATGCAGATGATAAATAGAGAGCATTTCTGTAGAGAACCACAAGGAGGGGGTAATACTGCAAGGAATGCAACGTATGTATATCTTTTTTAGTACGAATTGACATTAAGGTTACAATGCACTGGATGAATTGAAAAGAACAAGTGAATTATTATTGTTACACACTGCAAAAGAAGTTACCTCATACAGTTGGCGATAACGGTTGCTGTCCCCAACTACTTGTAGAGCCTCAAGCATTGTTCCAGTTGAGCCACCAATAAGGAGTACCTTGAACATTGCCATGCAAGGGTTATTTATGCCTGAATTTTGAAAGAATTCCAAATGATAAATTCAATTCACATCAAGTAAAATTCTGCATTTGAAGCAAGGCCTTATTATGTAGGATCACAAAATTCAGAGGCACGCCATCCAATTCATTTCAATACAGATATTCTAAGTTCATTTTTTGTTTACTTTAAAAAAAAAGTTCATTTTTAATATAATGTGGAAAGAAATACACCCAGTGACTTACAGTTAGAACAACAATAGATGTGGTAGCAGTAAAAATTGTCTCGCCATGTCCATCCGGAAGATCATGAACAGACTGAAGAGCGAGGGCAAAAGCCATAGCTCCTCTAAGCCCTGAATAAGCAGCATCAGTCAGTACTTAAAAGCATGAAAAATATGACGTCATAGTTTATGGCAGAATTATGGAAAGTGAACATGTTTTATAGCACACCTACCACTATACCAAAGAGCTTGCTGATATTGCCTAGGTATTTGGCAATGCGGAGGTCGTGCCAAATTCAGTATGTATGCACAAGAGAAGACATTTGCAGCCCTTCAAAATCAAAATGAGATGAGAAACTGAACATGTAGATAAGCAGCCTATTAACAAAAAGAAAGTGGAAACTGGAAAGCATTTCCAAAAGCAGTCAATCAAGTTGATAAACATCCTAAATCAAAGAAAAAAAAAGGGGAATTTTCGATCAGCCAAATGATACCTTGCAAGTAGTATGAAGATCTAAACATCATTGATAAAACAACAGATTAAGGAAGCAACAGAAAAATACAAACATATTTCATTATGTACAGTGCATAGCAGAGGTTTGGTGGTTCAATCCAACAGAAGGATACAATTGAGAAAAATATAAATCCAATATGTGACCAGCTTTGAGGTTCCATTGCAATATCAACTCCCATGTATATGAACCTGAATAGAAGCACAGCCAACTCATCATCTATAGAGTTGTTTGCATATGCAAGCTGAAGTATAGTCCGACTTACACGAAAGCTTCTGCTAGTGAAGAAAGAAGATGAAAAAAGCGAGCTGTAAAACGCTGAGAGTCGTCTGATAAGTTAGAGAATGTGTATCTCTTCATCACCTGGAAGTATAATTCTTTTAGTAAGCAATTTAGGTTTTGCAGCTACAACTCTTAAGATAAATAAATGGAGCATTTTCGGAGTCCAGTAATAAAAGCCAAGAACAATATCCATGATAAATTATTGGAGCTGAACTTACAATACCAGTGAAGAGAATAGAAACAATGCCAGATAGACCAATGCCTTCTGCTAGCATGTACCTAGTACATATGATGGTAACTAACAAAAACCTTTAAACGAAACATAAAAATAAATGAAGTTCAAATAAGGCTTACGAGAAGTATGGAAAAAGCACAAACAAGCAACTCTCCAGGTTGTGAAGGCTGAAAATAATACAAAGTTTAGTTATATATGCGATGGGATCCAGATTCAGACAAACTACAAGTGTCAATTTTTACTTACTTTTCAACGCCAAATGCTGCATACTTGAAGAGGTTTGACCGAATTAAGGACTGGCAAAGTTGAAACATGACTTGCCAAAAGTACAAAAACACATTTATGTGGTTGATGCGGTGTGGGCGATGAGGAGAGCGTAGAGGGGATCGGAGAAGAAGGTGAGACTGGGAATTGGAACGTAGTGGATACCGAGGAACCTTGGCGGTGGGAACTTCTCCAGTGTCGGCGGCTGAATCGCCAGGCGCCACCATCGAAGGTAATACCCCACCCCGACACAAGGAGGTTTATTACTTCTTCAATAATGTTTACAAACTCCTAATGTGCCCTTCATAGTTTAGGTGCACTTTCCTAACAAAATCAAATCTCCTAAAATCTCTCCCTTCCAATATTCCTTAACTAACCAGCCTTAAGCTAGCCCTGATTAGGACTCTGAGGACGCCCAGGCCTGCGCCTATACTGGCGGCCAACAAAAGAGTCCACAACAGTGGTGCTGGTGCAAAAAGGATGTCTTGAAAATGGAAGTTGCAGAATTTGGGGGGAACTTTTAAGATCTAGTGCAGTTTTTTGCAGTCTACATAGCTGTCAGCCCTATTTGGGTGAGCATCAGCTTGTTTGAGCTCAAAAAGAATCCCCATGAGTGAACAAGACGTACTATAAAAGAAGCCAAACCTCCCTCATAACTTTCAAGATTAATCATGTTCATTTTATGAAGTAAATAAAATTAGATTAAAGGATATGAGAGCGGAAATTAGTCAAACACCAATGCCTACATGAGAAAAAGGCATTTTTTAGATAATAACATGAGAAAAAAGTCATTACAATATCAAATGCGAAACAACATAAAAGTGAGAGGGAATAATCTGATTAAGACAGCTAAGATTATAGGCTGCTCGGAATCTGTTCTGATATACATAAAGAACTACCAAATACCTGATGACATTGATCCAATAAAATTTTCAAGAAACCTCAGAATTACAAGAAAAAAGTTCTTTCCAGCATGGTGCGTCCTCATAGATGCCATAGTCCTGAGAGATAAAGCTATTCAAAATAGGATTCCTCGAATAAGAAATACAAAACACAACTCAGAAAGCACATCCTCACCTGTACAAGGATATAGCCACCTTAAATGACAGACCATAGAAGGGTACCAAGAATTTTATAAGCATCGGTAGAAAAAAAATTAAACAAAGGGTATGAGGTAAGGAAAAGTTTCTGCATACAGCGTCATTTAAAACTGATTCTCCAAAAACCAGTGCATATAGATTTGTATCAGTGCCAAGCTCCTGCAATTCCATAAACATTACTTCAAGACAGCAGTGAGAGGTATGTAAGAATTTGTTTCAACATAGCAGCAAAACATGCACAAATTCTTCGAGTATTTGATAAGTGGTGGCAAAAACCTGAAATATAGACAAAACTGTCACAGGATCAGTTGCTGATACAAGAGCACCAAACATCATACACTCCACCAGTGGGAGCCTGTAGATAATGTATAGTAACCCACCAAGGTATCTGACACAGGTGTAAATTAGATTACTTCCATTTGTCAATGGAATAAATAAATATGAAAACGTATGGATGCAATAGAAATGGGTTCTTACACTAAAAGACCGGTAACGATGGAGGCAATGAAGGTTCCCAGGATTGCAAACGTTATGATAGCATCAAAGTTCGAAAAGAATGGTTTCTATAAAATAAATAATAATAGTATAATGATTAACTGTTCCTGATATGCGAAGCAACTAAAGGGCCTCAAGATCCAACGCTTACTGGTGCCAAGCTGAATCCTGACTGGGTAAGATGCAGTCAAGTCAAACATGAAAACTTCCACAATAAGCAATAAGAAATAAAAGCAGAATACAATCAAGGATATAATATAATCGGAGGCAGTAAGAAGAGGAGGAAGAAGTCCTCCCGAAAATTGAACCATCTCCTGAATTGACAAAAGGAAAGAAACATCAAACAGTGTTCAAAAACTAACTAACAACAATGCTTTTTGTGGGGATTATTTGGTTAACCAAAAGGAGAAAGAGTTGTAGCATATACACCTGATGTTTTTCTGAGTGTTTGATATGTTAGCAAGCCCTCCAACAATCATCCCTGACACAAAAAAATATATTAAATGATTTCTCATTTCTCATCAGGTACATGGTGCAATTCTAAAAGTTTCAGTTTACCAGAAGAAACTTGTATAATAATTCAGTAGTTCACAGTACCGACTCAAGATAACATGACTAATCCTGTTCTGGCACACGCCTTAATAAAATAAAATAACAAAGCAAAAGCTCCTAAAGCCCCTCATCAGTAATTCATATTATTAAGAAAAGTAAGTCCATATAATCAACTTGGCACCTCGTGAGCATAGCTATCGACTATATGAATGCCTGTGTTAGGTTTTATAGGTAAACACATTAACTCCTGAGTCCTAGCAAGTAACATAACACGTGTCACATGAAGCATACAATTGTTTTAAGAAAAATGCAGAAAATTAGCATTCGATTTCATTAGAACATTATTGAATTAACAAGCAAGACCTATTAAGCAGAGAAAAATGCACAGACATTGGCCTGCCATAGATCGAGCACATTGACACAGGGCTAAGGGAAAAAAACACAGCCACATGTTTCCATGTGGCACTAACTGACCAAATATCTAGTAACTGAAGTGTTAAAGTGAACATAGACTCAACATATTATCCGACTCTAGAAATGACCCATGTTACTAGAGGTTCTATTCTTAAGGTTAATAGATAGAAAATAAATAGTGTTAGTAATATTAAAATCCATCCAAATGCCATATTCATCTTAAACCCTGACTTATCATAAAAGTTAAACCAGAAGATAGCTGATCAGGATAACAATCATCCTTCAGTGAAAAATGCCAAGGTGGAGGCTCATTTTCTCTCCTGCAAGCAAAGCTCAGACAAATTGTAGCTATTGGCACGCCATGATAGTAGAATCAGAAGGCTGCGATCTAAGTAGATAAATAATAATGGAACCATACAGTAAGGTGCGTGCATTTTTTGTTCATCGAACCCAAGGTCCCCTTAAAAACACTCTCATATTCTCTCTCAAATAAAAGAAGAGGTAAACTCTCCTTATCGGCCCTCCTTCTTTGTCTATATAGGCAGAGCTCCTGCCATTTGCGTTAAAAAAAAAAAACTCTCCTATGCCAGATGAACATTTGCCTTGGCCGAACGTTCCACGTCGCAACTTGCATTTGCAATAGCCGGACTCATAACATCCCCAAACCCCAACTGATCCGGTCGCATTTATCTTACCATCCCCCAACCACTTGAATTTTAGAACCCCCAGCTCCGAATGTGCCGATCAGCATTTCGAAATTCTAGCAAACAAAACTACGACTCTACGAGGATCAAGGTGGCGGACGGGGCCGGTATGCGTGTACGCACCGATCAGGAGTGAGCCGCTGGCCTCGGGGATGTAGTAGAACTTTCGGCGGCGTAGGATGTGCCTGAGCACGAATGAGAGCACGAGCATCGATATCTGAAGCAAGATGCCGACCCCCGCCGCCTGCTCCTCCACCGACCCCGATCCCGTGGCCGAAGCAACATGAGGCGCCGCCGCCACGGCAACCCCCGTCTCCATTCCCACACCTTCTAGAGCTCCTCCCCGGCCTTCTCCGATGATTCGTTCGCCCCCGGGTTGGTGCGATTTTCCCTCGACGCTTGCGCTGCGCGATCGACGCCTCCCTTCCTTCCGTTGCGGACTGGAGACTGGACTCGGCCGAACGGACAGGCGAGGAGGGGAGGCGGAGACGGACGATCGTGGATGCGTTTTCTTCTTGTCCAACGGACTGGATTTAGAACTCTTTTTTAATAAATAAATTGATTGATTGGGTTTCCAAAAAAAATAAATTTTAAATATATTTTCTACATAAATAAAGTTTAAACTATTTGCATTCTAAATAAATTATCATTTAGAGAGTCTTTGTATAAAATAAATATTTCTATATCTTTTCGCATTCTAATAGTTTTTCTATATCTTCTAATTAGTCATGCTCATTATCTTTGGCTACTGAGAAATAAAACATAAATGATGACAATATTTGAAGATGTGACTAAAAAATATATTTTCTAAAGAAATAATTTTTAAAATTTCTATTTTTTAAAAAAATTATCATTTAGAGAGTTTTTGTAGGAAAAAATATTTCTATATCTTTTCATATTCTAATAAAATTTCTATATCTTATGGTATTTGAAGATCACACTAAAAAAATATTAGAGAGTATTTTTTTGTTAAAGTCTCTATTTCTAATAGTTAGGAAGGATATAGACTTTGAGTTGCTCTTAGGGCACCTTTTAATGATGACAGTTCTAATCTATCTATTAGTACTAAATGCCATGTGAATTAGAGAGCCCAAAACTGTTAATAGGCATAAACTCTCTCTCTCTTGACAAGAGATAGATAAATAAAACTTTAAATAAAAGAGCAGATTTGTGTAAGAATCATGTGTCCATGATCATATCTTTTAGTCTTGGTGATTGCAATGAAAATGGAAGTCCATGGCTAACGTGTGTGTTGAATGTGTTAGACATGTTATAGTAGGTCCAAAGTTTGATCAATGATCAAGATTGAGTTCAAATGGAGAAAAAATGATGAGGAATCTCTTTAGATTCCTCATCGAATCAATTGGTCAAGCTTGTCGAAGCATATACTAGAGTCTGATATATCAGCCATAGAAGACAAAGCCTATCAAATAATACGGGTTAAGACGAAGTGTACGACAAATCATGCAACGCATATTATAGAACCCATATAATTGAAGACCTTGAACATCAAATCCAACGAATGATGTGTTGCAACAAGGAGCATCCCGACGAATTATTTGGTGCACATCATTACGGTGGTAACAGTCAAGACCAATAGTGGTGGGCTACAAAATATGAATGATATGGTGCCACAAGGAGCATCACGCTGGCTATCAACCTCTCAAAACAAGCTGCTTACATCATTTTTTTAAAGTAAAGTTGCTTACATCATCATTTTAACTAAACACAGTTACAACTTTCTACATAGTATACTAGAGATATAGAAGACATAAACATACTGTTATTTATTTTTGTCATTTCATCGTCTCATAATTCGATCTTATCCTGATAGTTTTTCAATGGATTGTTCCATATCTTGTTAATAAGATCGAATGTAAAAACATGTAGGCTTAATTTATGCACACAACATTTTTATTTTTAAGAAAGTCATGTAGCAACGTGGGATATGCTTTTAGTAGTGATAAGTCCAAAAAAAATAATGACTAAATTTGGTGGCAATAAAAAAAATGATTAAAATTTGGAATGAATCGGTCCGAGGGCATTTGAGCGAGTGTGTACAGTTTGATAATGGTAAAGGAACAAATTCGTTTTGCGGGATAGCAAACGAGGAAAGCTCAAAGTTTGATGATGGCAAAACTTCAATTTTGGCCCGCTCCGCTGATCAGTCCAATGAAAAAAGAATTATTAACCCCGTGGCCACTAATTAGCAACGACACTGGCCTCGATGGGCTTTCTAGGCCCATGTAGAACATTCCAGAACTGCGGCACCACATAAATAGTTCCCTACCCCGCGCCTTGCGGTCCCTCTCGATCCGAAAACCCCTCCAAATCTCCAACCCTAGCCGCCTCCTCCAAGCTTCGGAGCTCAGGAATCAGGGCGCCATGGCGACGGACACGGAGACCTTCGCCTTTCAGGCCGAGATCAACCAGCTGCTCTCCCTCATCATCAACACCTTCTACTCCAACAAAGAGATCTTCCTTCGCGAGCTCATCTCCAACTCTTCCGATGTAAGCTGCCCCCATCCTTCCCAAAATCTGAAGGCATCTGTGCGTTACTGTATTAGATTTTTGTGTACCCCTACTGTTTGATCCGAGCATTACGATATTACGTGGTTTGATCCGAACATTGCGAGATGATGTGGTTTCATCCCAGCATTGCGAGATGATGTGCGGGCTTTTCGGTAGCGATCCAAATCTGTTCGATTCGCGAGTTCTGAACGATAGATTCTGTTTCTCTGCAGCCTAATAAGTTGGTTCGTGTTTTGTTTTGATTTTTGTAGGCGTTGGACAAGATCAGGTTCGAGAGCCTCACGGACAAGAGCAAGCTGGATGCGCAGCCGGAGCTGTTCATCCACCTTGTCCCTGACAAGGCCTCCAACACTCTCTCCATCATCGACAGCGGCATCGGCATGACCAAGTCCGACCTCGTCAACAATCTGGGGACCATCGCCAGGTCCGGGACCAAGGAGTTCATGGAGGCCCTCGCAGCCGGTGCTGATGTGTCCATGATTGGACAATTCGGTGTCGGTTTCTACTCCGCCTACCTCGTTGCTGAGAGGGTCGTCGTGACCACCAAGCATAACGACGACGAGCAGTACGTCTGGGAGTCCCAGGCCGGAGGGTCGTTCACTGTCACTCGTGATACATCTGGGGAGCAGCTTGGCAGGGGAACTAAGATCACGCTCTTCCTTAAGGATGATCAGGTATGGTGATTGAGTTTAGTCATACTTTATGATTTGTTATGTAATCTGGAGCTGTTTGTGATCTGCAGCTGTGATAGCATGATAGCAGTTCTTGACTTATGTGCTTGTAGATTTATTTATATTTGGGACTCTAGATGATAAGCAATTTCCTTGAGATACCATCCTCCCATTGTGTTGCCTGCGGATTATTATCATTTATTTATTATTTATATATGCTAACTTAGCTACATGATTTGTGCGTATGTTTGGAGTACTTGATGGGATTTTTTTAGTGCCAGTAGCTCATGTACTCCACAATACTTGTACTTGAACTAATAATCATATAAATTCTTAGTGTTGCTAGATTGACCTATGCTTTATTCTGGTACTTTCAGTGTATGGGGACCTCATTTGTAAGTCTGATCTTAATTCAAAACTAGCAGTATGCAGACTGATGTTCATTGTAACATAAACTGTGAAGTACCACTGTCTTAAATGGTTTGATCGTAGAGTAGTATCGATATTAGAGTTGTGGCATTGTTGTGGTGGCTATAGCGTATGTTCCTAGCGGAGTTTGGGAAACAGAGAATGCCGTTGTAATGGGGGTACATATCTTCTCAACTGATAGATTTGTGCCTTAATTTTCTTTCTGGTATGCACATTTTCCTCTGCTGTCCATAATGTTTATAATACAACAAACTATATTTTAGTTATATGCTAGTTTCATTAGGTTCCACTTGGTGATTCTGCTTTGAGTTGTATGATTGTATACTTCTTTGTAAAGCCTTGTTAGAATAAGCTAATGTTTATTTTTCTGCTTGTTTTTGCATATTCATTGTCTTTGTTAAGATTATTATAGTACAAATTACATGATCCCATTCTCTTGTTGATTGCCTCATTGATTATTAAGTAACATGTTCGCTTCTGTGTAATGAAGTGAAGTGATTTGTTATAAAACCTGCTGGTGTTGCTTGTACTCACCTTTCAACTTCTCTCTTGCAGCTGGAATACCTTGAGGAGCGCCGCCTCAAGGATCTGGTCAAGAAGCACTCTGAGTTCATCAGCTACCCCATCTCCCTGTGGACTGAAAAGACAACAGAGAAGGAAATTTCTGATGATGAAGATGAGGAAGAGAAGAAAGACGCTGAGGAGGGCAAGGTTGAGGATGTTGACGAGGAGAAAGAAGAAAGAAAAAAAAAAAAAAAAAGAAGATCAAGGAGGTTTCTCATGAGTGGTCATTGATCAACAAGCAGAAGCCCATCTGGATGAGGAAGCCAGAAGAGATCACGAAGGAAGAATATGCTGCCTTCTACAAGAGCTTGACAAATGACTGGGAGGAGCATCTGGCTGTGAAGCACTTCTCTGTGGAGGGTCAGCTGGAGTTCAAGGCTGTTCTCTTTGTTCCTAAGAGGGCCCCCTTTGATCTCTTTGACACCAAGAAGAAGCAAAACAACATCAAGCTCTATGTGCGCCGGGTTTTCATCATGGACAACTGCGAGGAGCTGATCCCTGAGTGGCTGAGCTTCGTTAAGGGTATTGTTGACTCTGAGGACCTTCCTCTCAACATCTCTCGTGAGACTCTTCAGCAGAACAAGATCCTGAAGGTGATCCGCAAGAACCTTGTGAAGAAGTGTGTTGAGCTCTTCTTTGAGATTGCTGAGAACAAGGAAGACTACAACAAGTTTTATGAGGCTTTCTCCAAGAACCTCAAGCTTGGCATCCATGAGGACTCGCAGAACAGGAACAAGATTGCTGAGCTTCTGAGATACCACTCCACCAAGAGCGGTGATGAGCTGACCAGCCTCAAGGACTACGTGACCAGGATGAAGGAGGGACAGAACGACATCTACTATATCACTGGGGAGAGCAAGAAGGCAGTGGAGAACTCCCCTTCCTGGAGAAGCTGAAGAAGAGGGGCTACGAGGTCCTGTACATGGTTGACGCCATTGATGAGTATGCTGTTGGTCAGCTTAAGGAGTTCGAGGGCAAGAAGCTTGTTTCTGCCACCAAAGAGGGTCTGAAGCTTGATGAGACCGAGGACGAGAAGAAGAGGAAGGAGGAGCTAAAGGAGAAGTTTGAGGGGCTGTGCAAAGTTATCAAGGAGGTTCTGGGCGACAAGGTTGAGAAGGTGGTGGTGTCTGACCGTGTTGTTGACTCACCATGCTGCCTTGTCACTGGCGAGTATGGCTGGACTGCTAACATGGAGAGGATCATGAAGGCGCAGGCCCTGAGGGACTCGAGCATGGCTGGCTACATGTCGAGCAAAAAGACTATGGAGATCAACCCAGAGAACCCAATCATGGATGAGCTCCGCAAGCGTGCCGAGGCTGACAAGAATGACAAGTCAGTCAAGGATCTCGTCATGTTGCTGTTCGAGACTTCCCTTCTGACCTCCGGCTTCAGCCTGGAGGACCCCAACACCTTCGGCACCAGAATCCACCGCATGCTCAAGCTCGGCCTGAGCATCGACGAGGATGAGTCAGCTGAGGCTGACGCCGAGATGCCCCCGCTGGAGGATGACGCGGGCGAGAGCAAGATGGAGGAGGTCGACTAAGCCTGCATGCTGCCATTTTTTATCCTCATTAGTTATTAGTTATTTGCTTCGTACCCGTCTTCTGTTAGATGCTTTTAGCCCGTATCGATTTTGTGTTTGCCAGCTACGGGCGTTTGGACCGGCTATTATCCGTGGCAGTGTAGTACTCGTTTCGAACATTTGTCTGTGCTCGTAATGCAATACTTTGGTTGTTTAACTAATATTTAGCTCTCTGGTGCTATAAATTGGCTGTCAAAGTTGCATACCATGATGTCGAGCAATACGTATTGTTTTGGCAAATTCTGACCATGAGCTCTAGCTCGAGCACTTGTTTATAGGTGGTTTTGCATAGGTGGTTTTGCGTTTTCTGAGACCTCCAACCAAGAGCTTGAGCATGTCAATACATGTGTTTTTGCATTTTCTGAGAGCTCCATCTAACAATTGAGTCAGATGGCTATTGGTGTTTTTGCATTTTCTGAAACTTCCATCTACCAATGCTCGAGTCAGATGGTATAAAGTATTTGAATAGAAAATTTTCAATCATACTCCCTTTGTTTCAAGAAAAATGTCGCCTTATCATAAGTTTGATTCGATTTTGTAAAAATACATGAAATATTTATATCTCTAAATAAATTTATTAAAAAACAAGATTTAAAGATCTTTCAGATGATATTAATTATAATACTAATTAATAATTTTTATTATTTATAAAAATTGTCGGCAATCGTTTCGGGAAGCGAGAAACGATATTCTTTTTAGGACGGAGAGAGAGTATCTTTGTGTGTTTTAACTGTCAAATCATTTTGTAGAAAGGAAAAAAAATGTGATTCATCTCATTTGTCAAGGGCAACAACACTTGGAACGATCCTGCTCTGTTTCTGTAATTGTCCAAAGTTCAAAACAAGTCAAGCACTTATAACCACCGTGGCCGTGGCTCTGTTTGTGTAATTTTCTCTGTTTCAGTTCACCATGGAGACATGAAGTTGCTATCTCTGCAGCTTTGCAGGCATACAGCCATACGGCAGCTTTTGTGTGCCTGTAATCGTTATCTGATCAGCTCTTCCACCGAAAAAGGCGACCACACTCTTCGCTGAACCTAGAAAATGTAACGAGACGGCGATTCGTGTTCCCATCCTTCGTTTGGCACGTGTACAGAGGGCACCGTCTCTGCTCGCCACGCCGCTCCCTGAACCGGCGAGGTGGCCATGGCGCGCGGCTCTAGGTTCCTAACTCACGTGACAGCCCCTATAAATCGAGGGCGCGATTCCGTCGTGTCGGATCACAAAACATCGTGCAAGTGCAAACACCTACTACTAAAATCCAAGTGATTCACAAGAAAGGGGGGGCGTACAACCGCGAGCGGCGGATCAAGCCGGCGATGGAGGCGACCAAGGAGCGGCGGCAGCATCAGCAGCAGCAGCGGAAGGCCGGCGCCGACGAGGGCGACACTGCGGTGCAGCTGCCGACGGAGACGAGCCCGTACGTGCAGTACGAGGGCCTGGAGGACTACAAGATGCGCGGCTACGGCGCGCAGGGGCACCTCCCGGTCTCCGACGTGCCCCACGGCGGCTCCGGCACCGAGGCGCCCACCGTCCCCGGCACCGCCATCCCCGTGGCGAATCCGAAGCGCCGCGACGACGCCCAGCCTCAGCGAGACCTGGGAGGAGGAGGAGGAGGAGGAGGAGGGGGGGAGTTGGGCGCCCCGGGGACACGGCCACCGACACCATCAACCGCCACGGCGTGCCGTAGCTTTCTCTTGGCTCTGGCTGGGTCTCGCTCGTCAGCGGCTCAGCGCGCGCGCCTTGGCCGATGCGCAGGACACGTGATCGAGCCTTGTTAATGTGCGCTTGTCCCGTGTGCTAGATGTAATGTAACCATACACGAGTTTGCAACTAAAAATAATAAGGGGGGCCTTGTGCCATTTTCTCATAGCTCACAGATGAGTGTGACACTACAAAATTACACGACACAGATTCCGCGGTGGGCGAAGCACAGATTGCCGCGGCCGTTGGCATCGGCGGCTGGTCGTAGCAACATCTGCCTTCTCGTCAATTGACACTATTGGTACCCGCAGCCACAACTGCGCGCTCACCATTTCCAAGGTTGAACCCAAGAGGAAGTGGCTGCTGTTGTCTTGGTGTGGGCGGCCGGCCACGGCATCTAGGCCGGGGTGGCAACGGCGGAAGGAACGACGAGTCGTCCTGCTCCTGCACTCCGCGCTTCTTCACCGTGTCGAGCATGGCCTCGAGGGAGCTCTTCGGAGCGGCAGCGGCAGGCCCGGGCGCCGTCACGTGGGCCGCGGCCGCGGCGGAGGGCATCACCACCGGGAACGCCGACCCGATCGCGCAGAGGAGTAAGCGCGGGCACCACGAAGCTAGGATCTTGAACACCTTCATCGTGGTGTGGTCAGATGGTGTGATTGGTGTGAGGAAGGATTTTTAGGGAGACCGATGGCCAGATGGTGCTTGTTGACGTAGTGGATTTGTAGGGGGCATGGCTCTGTCTATGTGGAAGGCAACACGGCGACGGGACGGGCAAATTCTTGCGCGGGCGTTCGAAGAAAGGGAAGGAAAGGACGACGGGAACAGGCGGACAGCCGCGCTGTCCTTCCATACCGGAGCGCCAGAGTTTTGGGCTTGAATTGATCATCTTTATTTCCATTTCATTCATCGGGGAATCGGATCGTGATCATCAATTTGCCCTATCAACTTGCTGTATTTGAAGCTATATGAATTGTATATCGAATCACCAAATGGGCGTACGCATGCACGCCACGCAGATTGATGACGACTACTCTCAGTATCAGCTGCAGCCCTTGGCGCCGAAGCCGATCTTCTGGTTGGCCACGTCGTAGACGACGGCGAACGTCTTCTGCTGCATGTTCCCGAGGATGCCGATGGAGGTGTCGTCGCCGTTGGACGCGAACGCGAGGCACGCCTGCGACTTGTTCGCTACGTACAGCACCCCGCTGAAGCCGAGGTTCAGGGTGGCGCCGCCGTCGAACAGCAGCGCCACCGACGGGATCAGCGCCTTGCCCACTCGGCTGCCGCTGAAGTCGTAGCACGTGTCCAGGATGGACAGCGCGGGCGCCCGCTTGTACCTGCGCATGAGCCCCGCGAACGACGCCCGGAGCGCGGCGTAGGCGCGGGCGGGGAGGCGGGTGATCACGGTGCCCGAGTCGATCACGGTGCCGGCCGTCCTGAACACGGCCGGCGCCACCCTGATCGCCCGGCCGGCCACCCTGATCCCCACCAGGTTCAGGTAGTAGAACGACGGCGTGTCGCTGCGGGTCACCATCGCCGTGAACTGGGCGTTGCGCGGCGCGACGCTCCCCAGGTACAGGTAGCCCACGGCGCTGGACGACGAGGGCAGGCAGTAGGAGAACCCGGCGCCGTACCTGGCGGCCGCCTGCGACGCCAGCGACACCCTGTCGCGGCCGAGGCCGACGAGCCCGTCCGCCTTGCCGAACAGCCCGGTGTCGTCGTCGCCGCACCCGAAGACGAACCCCTGAGCTGGTCGGACGGCGACGCGCCCAGCGTCAGCGTGTCGCGCGAGAGGTTGCCGTTCGTCTGCGACATGTCGCCGTACACGACCTGGTACCGGCACTTCCCCGACAAGCAGCTCCCCGAGTCGAGCCGCTGGCACTCGTCCGCGCCGCACGGCACGGCGGAGTAGGTCGCCGACTGCGACGGGTCGAAGAGCGGGTCGTGCTGCCGGTAGCAGTTGTCGCACGGCTTGCACTGCACCCACGAGAGGTCGCTGCCGGTGTCGAACACCACCAGGAAGTCCCGCTTGGGCGTCCCGAGGCCCACCGAGACGATGTAGTTGGCCGTGCCGAGACACGCCCCGGCGCGCCGGCAGGGACACGCCCTTGGAGGCGCTGGCCGGGTCGTCGGCCGTCGTCGACGGGACAGCGGTCAGGCGGTGGATCGAGTCCACCCTGTGCTGGTCCCTCTCCAGGATCTCCGCATGAGACGGCTCGCCGCCCCGAGCCTGCAGCGGTGAGCATGGGCCGTGCCGGTGGACGACGGTGAGAGCCGACGAGTTTGACGCCGCTGCGGCTGCGTGATAATAATATCATAACAGTAAGGATGAAAGTTAGCAGGTTTTTGGTGACTTCTGGAGGGGGAAAATACTGGTGTACTCCCTCCGTTCCTTTTTATTTGTCGCTTCGCTTCCGGAGATATAAATGTCGGTAATTTTAATAAATAATAAATATCATCGATTACTATCGGAAAGATCTTTGGATCTAGTTTTTTAACAAAATTATTTAGAGATATAAATATTGTACGTATTTTCTATAAATCAAGTCGACTTACAAGACGCATCCCACGGCGACATATAAAAATGGACGGAGGGAGTATATTTGATTTGACCTTTTGGACGTTTCGTAGTGGAATCTCTGCATAGCTACATTTATCAGAGTCGTAAATAAACACACCGTAACATAGTTTTTACTAAGCTCATTAGTACAACGATAGTAGTAGTACGTTTGAGTGCTGATTATCAGGGCTTGGAGTTGGAGGCGGTATTCATCATTGTTTCGGTTAACAACGGACGACGATAATTTTTTATTTTTTATTTTTGCTGCAATTCTTTTGGGAGCGCTTTGGTCATTGGTTGGATGGTCACATCAACAAATTCTCTTGTGCAACTGTCGTGTCGTGTGTGTACCTAACGGCAGTAGTTAGTGGCTTAGTGCTGCAAATGTGCAATATAACCAACTTGCTTGCCAAAGGAAACTTTGTTGACTTCGGCATAAAGCTAAGCTATCTGCTCCCAGTGCCTGTAGTATATATAGCTTACGTACGTATACGTATACCTAGGATTTACACATACGTACGTACTTACAGTTTATTTGTCTATAGTATAGCTTACGTACGTATACGTATTTAGTTGACTAATGCCTAGCTAGGAATTACTAGGAATTCCATATAGACTTTGACGGAGGTATACGTACAACATCGATCTATACCTGGCGTGTCCACTTGCAGGAGAGACACTTGGGCGCACTAAAACATCCCAAGCCGAGCACAAACCCACTTCAAAATACTATCTGGGTGGTACTACCATTGCAAGAAGAGGTAGCCGTTGGGAAAGATGCGACGATATATCTCAAGCAAGAACTTGAATTTAGTGGAATTCAGTACCGAAAATACATCTTCCAATCTTCTTGTATAGTTTTGTGTATTTCCAGGGGTGATCAAAGAACTCGTGCAGCACAAATAATACAGTATAATTCCAGCGACGTTTTACTCGTACGTCGTACGTACTATCATAAGCAAATACAGTACTAGTCATTTCGACATACGAGCCGTATCCTGTACGCATCGTCGCACTGCTAGTCTACCATCCTCTAGGTTTATGGTGGAAAAAAGAATGAGAATGCCGAGGAATAGTACAGTAGTAGCAGTTTCCACAACACTGGAAAAATAAAACAAGCAGCAGTGCAAGAAGGCGGAACAGACGATCGGAGCCGTACCTCTGTTGTTAGGCGTGCAGACCGCGTCCGGCAGCAGCGAGGTGACGCTGACGACGTGCCAGTTCGGCCCGCCGCTCGCGTCGTCCGCCGCCACCAACGCCACAACAACTGCTAGCGCGAGCACAGCCGCGAGGCGGCGGCGGCAGCAGCAGCCACGGGACAGAGCGCGCCGCGTCGCGAACGCCATGGCCATGGGTGCCGCGCGCCCGGACTGGGGGCTCGCTCTGTAGCCACCTGCTAGCTCTGTAACAACTCCAGCTAGCTGTTAGCTCCAATGATCAGAGCGATATGATCGATCGACCCCGAGATAGACGAGACGACGCGAGGCGACGCTGCCTGCTTATATACTAGTGCTGGACTTGACTGCCTGTTAGCCGGCGGGCGGGCCAGCCGCGCGCGCGACCTGCTGAAGTGTGGCGTGTGGGCCCGTACCGTACCGCGTCAAAGTCTACGGCCGTGTGCAGAAATTAGGCCGTGCGCCACACACGGCCGCCAGCCACCGCTCGCCAGGGGTGGTCGTCGTCGTCGTCCGCACTCGCTCCGCACTCGGCACGCGCCTCTACGGGGAGTGAGCAGGGCGTCCGAGTCCATCGAAAGCGGCCGGGCCGGCAGGCGTCGCGCGCGCGCGGGCGCGTCAACTCTGCACGATGCGACGACGCGTTTTACCCCGCACGCCGCACCGCACCGCACCTGACGACGGCGAGTCACCGGCACGGTCCGTCCTCATTCGCTCTAGCTTAGCTAGCTTCCCTCTATTAGGTTAGACCGGGACGCGTGTGCAGTGTAACTGTTTGTATGGGAGAAGAGAGAATGACACCACTTGCCTTGACTTGGAGGCGAGCCGCCGAGTCGAGATCCTATGTATCCCCGTCGACAGCGACGACCGCGCGTGGCGAGTGAGTGCTGCGACGGATGGAAATGATCGGATGATGCGGACGTAGCTTTTTTTCTTGTCGTCCACCACATATACACAGTAGGAAAAGGCGTGGAGGCCGGCCGGCCGGACTGGGGATGGCTGCCTCTACCCGCGCCGAGGGCCGGCGAGGGTGCGCGGTGAGCCAAGGCACTGGAGATGGTGACCAAGTAATCATGGCTCCGTGACTAGGTTTCGTGGCTCATCGAACAGTGCAGCGGTTACGTATGTACGCTGATCGAAGCCGCGCGGTACGTGCGTACGTACAGAGAGAAGCACTAACAGGCAACAGCGACCAGAGCCGCGAACTAGGGCAGGGAGTCGCATTATTCCCTGGGATCAGGACGCCGAATCGGACATGCGAGCACACCAGTGCCCCTCAGCTGCATGACAGGGTAGGACTCCTCCGTGACCTATATACCTCATATATATGACAACCATTTTCTTTAGCTTATGCGACCGTGTGCGGCTGAAACGCAAATGTAACGATAGGATTATGTCACGCGCCGCCGGGGTTTTAGAACTTGGAAAAATTCTTTATTTGACGCGACGCGTACCCATCCGGACATGGTTGCGCTCATGTGCGTGCACGACAGCGCGAGAAAAAGCAGCACTGCTCGTGGTTGCCATAGCAGAGCGAGGCTTCCGGTCGTTGCCCAAAACAAATCGAACTAGCTAGAAAGCAGTTCTACGTTGTCTGTACCTAACCGGCTAACCGGCAAAGCCGCGCCTACTACGGCTAGCACTGGACGGCCAATAGTTTTTCACGTTTTCTCTTTCTAATATACAGTAATCTAGAGAATTAGATTCGTTCGCGTAGCCGGCCCCGCCCTTTTGGAGGAAAAAAAATGAAGACGTGTGAAGTTTCTAGAGTTCTACTAGTGCTAGCTAGCATGTACTAGCATCTGCTTGCGGGAGTATATTGTGCAAACAAAAGATGTGCCCGCTAACAATTAAGTTTTCAGGACTACTATTCATTTTTTCTCGAATCAGGACTACTATTCATGAAAAAAAAAGGGAGATGTGCTTTGTCATGATGCCTCTTTTCATTCCTTCGGCGAGTTTGAGGTGGATCGCGCTGTCGTCCACAAATAAATCTGAGAATCGCTGTACCGCGCGATCGAGGCCCATCTTAGAACTCGCGTTTTCCTGCATGCACGCGCCGTTCTTGGTGCCCACTGGCTGACTACCCAGGGCAATGGCCGAATTGACAGGCCCAGCTAATGCGAAGTGCGTCGATGATGCAAGACCAGTCTGAAGTTCAGAACTGCTGATCGAGGCGCTGCACACAACGCGCCTTCTGCTCACTTGCCAGACCTCCCCGTCCCTGGAATTTTTACACCTTTTTATATTAATATTTTAGAAATAATCTATCTTATTGTTTCCCAGATAGGATATGGGGATTCATGTTGATTAGAGTATATAACTGTTCTGTTCATGCCTATATATCTGTGCATTATCGTCATGCCACATGCGATCAATTTGCCACGAAATGGAGATCGCGTCACGTTATAGCCGTTGCTGATCTTTCGCGAACCACGGTGGATTTCAGGCGCAGCCCTTGGCGCCGAATCCGACCTTCCGGTTGCCCACGTCGTAGACGACGGCGAGCGTCCTCTGCTGCGTGTTGCCAAGTATGCTCAGGGACGCCTCGTCGGCGCTGGGCAGGAACGCGAGGCACGTCTGGGACACATCGTTCCAGGTGTACAGCACGCCGCTCGGGTGCAGGTGCACGGTGACGCCGTCGGCGAACACCAGCGCCACCGACGGCACCTGCACGGTGTCGTGGCCGGTGAGGTCGTAGCACGTGTCGAAGATGTCCGAGCTGGCCGGCGACCTCTTGTACCTGCCCATGGCGCTTCGGAACGCCGACCGCAGCGCCGCGTAGGCGGCTGGGGGCAGGCGGCTGAACGCGGTGCCCGAGTCGATTAAGGTCCCGGCCGCCGTCGCGAACACGGACGGGGGCACCTTGATCGCGCGGCCGGCGACCAGTATGCCGGTGAGGTTGAGGTAGTAGCACGTCGGGTCGTCCTGGTTGGTCACCATCTCCGTGAACTGCACGTTCGAAGGGGCGGCGGCGGCTCCGCCGAAGGACAGGTACCCCGTGGCGCTGGACGACGACGGAGGCAGTAGGAGAAGCCCGCGCCGCCGTACCTGGCCGCCACCTGCGACGACAGCGACGCCTTCCCGCGGCCGAGGCCCAGGAGCCCGTCGAGCTCGCCGAAGGTCCCGGCGTTGTTGTGGCCGCACCCGAAGACGAAGCCCTTGACCGTGTCGGTAGTCGGCGACAGCGACAGCGTCAGCGTGTCGCGCGCGAGGTCGCCGACGGTGTACGAGTCGTCGTCGTAGGAGAACTTGTAGGGGCATCTCTTGCTGTCCGACGAGGAGCAGTTGTGCCGCGACGACGAGCCGAGCTCCTGGCACACCCGCGCGCCGCAGGGTATGGCGGCGTACGTGGACGACTTGGCCGGGTCGAACACCGGGTCGTGCTGCGCGTAGCAGTCCGCACACGGCTTGCACTGCACCCACGACAGGTCGCTGCCGGTGTCGAGCTCCACCACCAGTTCCGCCGCCGGCGTGCCCAGGCGGAGCGAGGTGACGTAGTTGGCGGTGCCGCGAGGTTTGCCCCAGCTCGCCGGCAGGGACACGCCCTTCTTGACTTGGAGGACGACGCCGCGGCGACCTTGCGGCGTATGGCGTCGACTCGGTCCTGATCCCGGGCTAGGATCTCGGTATGGGACGGTGCTGCGACGCCGCGGGCGCGTGACTGCAGCGGCGAGCACGGGCCGTGCCTGTGCACGACGGTGAGCGCCGACGACGAGCTGGGTGCTGCTGCATGCAGCAGGACAGCAGCAACGGGACTAATGAGCTAGAGCTAGCAGCTAGCTAGTCATGTGAGGCTATCGTTCTTTCCGAATAAAATAGACATATGTGAAGAAACACGTATACGGAAGAATCAAGTCCATATACTATACGTAGGTAGGATGCATGCCAGAATGAAGAAGAAGAGTACTACCTGCCCCTTTGGTGGCCGTGCAGACCGTGCTCGGCAGCAGCGAGTTCACGCTCACGACGTGCCGGCTCGTCTCGCCTCCTCCCTCGCCCGCCGCCGCCACCGCGGCCAGACGGTGAGGAGAGGCGAGAGCTACGAGCACGAGAAGAGCCGCGAGGCAGCAGCCGGGAAACATGGCGGACACTCCGTAAGGTCTGATGCGCCTCTGCCACTCTGTCGTGTCAGTGATGCTCCAAATGACGCTGCTCCGGATCCGCACACTGCGCTGCGCTTATAAAACAACTCCAATTCCCCTGCACAACAACTCCACTGACCGTCGCCGGCGTGTAGCGTCAAAGTCGTCGCCGTGTCGCTCCGGCCGGGGATCAGGTGGTAGTGTGCTACAGCGCTGCAGCAGCCAAAGCAACGGCCTACTACTAAACTAAGCTGTGCCTTTATGACTTCTACGTACAACCACGTTTTGTCGCACCACACCCTGATCGATGACATGCTAATTAAGTTGGACGTGTTCCGTCAGGGAGGCATCATGCGTGGCCTTGGGCTAGCGCTTTCGAAGCTTCGGTTTGGCAGAACGCAGAAACGAGACGCGAGAGAGAGGCTACCGCCGGGTACCGGCAAGGGCCTAGGAGGCTAGCAGCTAGGTCTAGCACAAAGGCAGCTAGCATCACACGTTTCGTTGGGCGCATCGTCCATATATATATAGTGCATGGAAACAGGCTGTTTAGTAAGCATTTCTTATTATTAGGAGTAAGCATCATGTTGCACAGGGAGGAGAACCCACTACTTAAATCTGCCAAAATTGACAGGTTTGATCGATATATGCATTGAACCAAGTGGTAGGCCTCTCGGTCTTACACGCGTGCGGACACCAAATCTTTATCTTTATTATGTAGTAACAGATGACTTAACAGTAAAGGCACAAATAAATCTCATTTCTCCATACTATTAGACACAAATTTGCATATAGAAAAATAATAATATAATCTATAAATAACAATAAAATTTCAAAGCCAATTTCTGTACCGTGTAAATAAAAAAAGGTCATGATCACTGCGCATAGTTTTGGATGGCATGGCAATACTAACAATCAATCCATATTATGATTGCCATTCATTACTAATACCCATGATTATTTTAGTTCTTAGTCCATAACTCCTAGATGTATTTTGTTAGATGAGACCAAAACATATATCCAATCAACGATTAATTTTCCCCTTCAATTTTCTTCAAGGCCCTATTTGATTCTTGGAACTGAAATCCATTTTAATAATCATAACTTAGACACAGACATCAATTAAGCTAATATGAACACACGTGCAATATGTTTGTATACTACTGTTGGTCAAACGAGGGAGATATTTATAAAAGTTGCATAATAGAAACATAGTATGGTGAGAATATAGTATGTGGTGATTTATAAAATTAGTTTTTATCTCCCACCCTATAAATTTAAGATAGTCTTAGCTCTGAAATTGGAAAAGTTGTGGAATATTAAATTTCAAGCCAAATAGTCCACTAAATTGATTTTAGTTCCTCCAAATAAAAATATCCAAACGCTGCTTAACAATATTTTTGTATGTGGGTGTAACTTATATATAATAATATGTATAATGATATATAAAGGTGAATAACTTCAATGGATCAATAACCAAAATTGGTATAAAATATTTTTTTTCTTCCTAAAAAACATAAATCAAACTGTTAATAGTTCAATTTTTTTTTATAAACACTTTCCAAAAAAAGTTTGCTTTTTTTAACATCTTTATATTGATCTATAACATAAATGAGCATATTAAAAAGTTCGATGACAACAACACACCTTAGTGACTAATTTTTCTAGGGGGTCAATAAAGATTTGCTTGAAGCTCAGACCCTCCTAGTGCGGTGAATAATTTATCAAACAATTAGCAGTTCTTTTAAGAACTCGATAAACAATCGATTTTCTTATTCCATTTTATTTCCGTCATTAATTGTGGAGATTTACATGTGACGATTCTCTTCTTCAACTCTGATCTGTGAGGCACGTGGCTCAGTCATTATGCACCAATACATTTTTTTATCATTCGCTGTACATTGTCATGTTTGTGCGTCTAGTCTCGTAATAAAAAATCTTAGCACGAGCAGCAAATGGCAAAAAATTTTAATCCCATCATGCAGGACAGGGTCCATAGGAACACCGCGTTGTTACAGTAGTTTGTTATCTATATTTTGGCCAATCAGTAGTAGGTTTTATTTTCTAGTTTTTAAGACTGCCATATCAAACAAAATACAATAAACTAGGCATCACTTTATAGCCGTTGATCTTTTTCGAACCACGGTGGATTTCAGGCGCAGCCATTGGCGCCGAACCCAATCTTTTGGTTGCCCATGTCGTAGATAACGGCGAGCGTCCTCTGCTGCATGCTCCCAAGTACGCTCAAGGACGCGTCGTCGTCGTTAGGCACGAACGCGAGGCAAGTCTGGGACACATCGTCCCAGGTATATAGCACGCCGCTGGGGTGTAGGCGCACGGTGGCGCCGTCGGCGAACACCAGCGCCACCGACGGTATCTGCACGGTCTCGTGGCCGGTGAAGTCGTAGCACGTGTCGAAGATGCCCGAGCTGGGCGCCCTCTTGTACCTGCCCATGGCGCATCGGAACGCCGACCGCAGCGCCACGTAGGCGGTCGGGGGCAGGCGGCTGAACGTGGTGCCCGAGTCGATTAAGGTCCCGGCCGCCGTCGCGAACACGGACGGGGGCACCTTGATCGCCCGGCCGCCCACCAATACGCCGGTGAGGTTGAGGTAGTAGCACGCCGGGTCGTCCTGGTTGGTCACCATCTCCGTGAACCGCGCGTTCGCAGGGACGGCTGCTCCGCCGAAGGACAGGTACCCGCGGCGCCGGACGACGACGGGAGGCAATAGGAGAAGGCCGCGCCGTACCTGGCCGCCACCTGCGACGGCAGCGACGCCCCCCGCGGCTGAGGCCCAAGATCCCGTCGAGCTCGCCGATGGTCCCGGCGTTGTCGTGGCCGCACCCGAAGACGAAGCCCGGGACCGTGTCGGTCGGCGACGACAGCGACACCGACAGCGACAGCGACAGCGACAGCGTCGCGCGCGAGGTCGCCGGCGGTGTACGAGTCGTCGACGTAGGAGATCTTGTACGGGCACTTCTTTTCCGACGAGCAGTTGTCCGACGAGCCGAAGTCCTGGCACTCCGGCGCGTCGCAGGGTATGTCGGAGTACGTGGACGAGTTGGCGGGGGGTCGAACACCGGGTCGTGCTGCTCGTAGCAGTCCGCGCACGGCTCGCACTGCACCCACGACAGGTCGCTGCCGGTGTCGAGCTCCACCACCAGTTCCGTCGCCGGCGTGCCCAGGCGGAGCGAGGTGACGTAGTTGGTGGTGCCGCGAGATTTGCCCCAGTTCGCCGGCAGGGATACGGCCGCAGTTACAGCGGCGACCTTGCGGCGTATGGCGTCGACTCGGTCCTGGTCCCGGGCTAGGATCTCGGTATGGGACGGTGCGCCGCCGCGTGACGGCAGTGGCGAGCACGGGCCGTGCCTGTGCACGACGGTGAGCGCCGACGAGCTGGCGGGTGCCGCTGCATGCAGGACAGCAGCAACGGAATTTAAAGCATGCATGTAGGGAGCTAGCTAGTCATGTGACGCTATCTTTTTTCTCCGAATAAAATAGGACCTTTCGTGGCCGTGCAGACCGTGCTCGGCAGCAGCGAGTTGACGCTCACGACGTGCCAGTTTGTCTCGCTTCCGTAGCCCGCCGCCGCCGCCGCCGCGGCCAGATGACGGTGGGGGAGAGGCGAGAGCTGCGAGCACGAGAAGAGCCGCGAGACAGCAGCCGGGAAACATGGCAGACTCCATAACATAAGCTCTGTCTTTGCCTCTGTCAGTGATGCTCCAAATGACGCTGCCCTGCATTCTGCGGTTATAAAAGCATGCAAGGGCTGGCTGCACAACGACTACCAGCGGTGCGCCTAGCTGCATCAACTGGCTGTCGCCGTCGCCGACGTCGCGTCAAAGTCGTCGTCGCCGCTCCCGGCGATCCGTCCGTAGTGTGCTATACAGCGCTCCGGCCAAAGCAACGGCGAGCGTTAAACGCTCCTACTAAACAACTAAGCAATGCATGCCTTTATTGACTTGTAACCACGCCTTTTGCTGACACCGCACCT